>APFE030072771.1:294519-317807 GCA_000404065.3 Pinus taeda
CTACCTCACATATATTCATCTCCTCCACTCCTTACCATGCTTCCCTCCATCAATTTTATTGTTTTTCACTTCATTTCTTCAATTCAGGTGAAGATGGTGTTTTCTAACAGAATCAACTCAGCCATTACCATGATACCTACATCCACATACACTCCTACGCCCTCTATCCATTCATTACAATATCCTCACAACACCAACCAACAACATGATCAAGAAATTTTAAGGAAGACACCAAACATTTCCAAGTGGTAATCCAAGAGCTCCACAGCAACATCAAATCCAAGAGCTCCACAACAACAACATCATTAGATCCAAAAGCTCCACAATAGCACCAACAACATCAAATCTTCAGTCACAGACACCTGCAAAAGCTAATAAACCTTCAACAGGCAACAAAGGAGGAAGAAGACTGACCATTAGCAACAACTTTAATCTTTGACAACTGCAGCATGGCATCAAGACTAGAGGTAAGTATCCCACTAACTCATTCATATGCATCATTTGATCAAAAGTTGTAAAGGTTAAGAGGTAGTTGGTTTATAAGCGAAAAGGTGGCAAAAAGGAAATTCTTTAATAAGGCAAAAGAGAATGCAAGAGTCCATAGATACAATATTGTTATGGCAACCATTTGAGAATGCTTAAAGAACTAAGATTTGGGGTAGAAACACTAGTGCACTAAAGAATCAACATTATTGCTTGATTCAATCACTCATAGACTCCAGTAGCAAAGTAAAGGAAGGAAATTCCTAGCAGTTAGTTCACCATGGGTTGATCAGGCTCCCCACTAAGGATGCCCTCCAAAAAACTCTGGATCCCTATAAAATGGCCAGTCTTCACAAACTTACCAGTAGAGGATGACATCAAAACCATCATCTATGATGTTAGTACTTATGTTAGTGAGGAGAAGGCAAAACAAGAAGAAGATACAAAGCTAGATAGGATGAGATGAATAAAGAAGAAACTAATACAGAGGAACATGTTGAAACACAAGGAGGATGATGCTGAAACAGAAGAAGAAACTGATGGAGATGAGAAAGAACAACAAAAGGAAGAAGATAAGAAAAACAGAGAGGAAAACTGTAGGAAAAGGAAAACCAGCTAGCTTGTATGGCGAGCCTCTCCTTGGAGGCCATCCAGTGTAGGATGCCAGCTAAATCCTATGTTTTTTCCTCAGAAAACAATGACACCAATTTCAGATTAAAACACTAACACAAAGGAGCACCATGCGGGTACAACCAAATCCAAGTCTGCCCAAAAGACTAGGATAAGACCACCTTCACCTATCCTTGGGTTACTTTTTCCTATAGGGTCCTCCCTTTTGGTTTATGCAATGCTCCTGCCACTTTCAAGAGAGCAGTCTTAAGTATTTTTGCTGAATTAGTACATGATGTTGTGGAAATCTATATGGATGATTTTACACCTTATGGCTATGATTTCCAAGAAGCCCTGAATAACCTAGGCAAAGTATTACACAAATGCATTGAAATGAATCTGTCTCCTAGTCCAGAAAAGTGTGAATTCTTAATGACTAAAGGGATTGTGCTAGGTCATTCAATATCTTAGCAAGGACTGCAGGTGGACCCAAACAAAATAGCAATCTTCCAAAGGGTCCCACCTCCACAAGTATGGAGATGTCAAAAGTTTCTTAGGATTGGCTGGATACTATTGAAGATTCATAAAGGACTTCAGCAAGTTGGTGTCTCCTTTGTTTGGATTGTTGGCCAAATATTCTGAGTTTATATGTTCAAAGAGCTGTCAAGAGGCCTTAGACATTCTAAAGGGTAAGTTAACCACTGCACTAATGCTTAGAGGCCCAAACTTGGCCCTCCCTTTTCATATTCATGCTGATGCCTCACACAAAGCCATAGGAACAACCTTAGGTCAGGAAGAGGAGAAATTTCCCTATGCCATCTATTTTATTAGTAAGAACCTATCAAAGGTTGAGCTAAACTATACAGTGACCGAAAAGGAACTCCTAGTTGTTGTGCATTCATTGAACAAATTTAGGCATTATATTACAGGATATCAAACATTTGTGCATACTGATCATGCTGCAATCACATATTTAATGAACAAACCTGATGTAAATGCTAGAATCGTAAGATGGTTGCTTCTATTACAATAGTTTGATCTAACTATTGTTAATAAGCCTGGCAAGGAAAATGTTGTTGCTGAATTTCTGTATAGAATGAATCTGCCTGTAGGTGAAGAAGGAATGGTGGATGACCAGTTAACAGATGAGCATTTGTTTTCTATTTCAGTTCTCTCCCCATGGTTTGATGATATAGAAAACTATCTGGTATGAGCATAGTTCCCACCAAACTTTCCCTCCAAAGAAAAGAGCAAGATCATCAGAAAGAGTGCCCCCTTCACCTGGATTGGGGGCAATCTGTTCAAACTTGGCCTAGATCAAATCTTAAGATGTGTAGGGGAAGAGGAAGGCTTTGACATCCTTCTGACCTATCATGATGGGCCTTGTGGAGGTCACTTTGCAACAAAGAGGACAACATTCAAAGTGTTGCAAGCAGGCTATTATTGGCCTACTCTTCATCAGGATGTGAAAAAGTATATTAGTCAGTGCGATTGGTGCCAGAGGATGAGAAAGCCTACTCTAAGAGATGAAATTCCCCTACAACTGCAAGTGACTTTCGAGCCATTTGACAAGTGGGGCATGGAATTCATTGTGCCTATCAACCCTCCTTAAAAAAAAAAACAACACATCATTGTGTGCATTGATTATTTGACTAAGTGGGTTGAAACCAAGGCAATTAAGGGCAACAGAAGAGAAGGTGGATGAGTTCCTAAGGGAGAATATATTCTACAAATTTGGGTACCCTAGAGAGCTAGTCACAGACCAAGGCATCCAGTTTACCTCCAACATGACTGAAGAACTGCTCAGCCATCATAAAATCAAGCATAGGACCTCAACTCCTTATCATCCACAAGTTAATGGGCAAGTAGAGGTGACTAATAGGGAACTGGAGAACATCTTAACCAAGGTAGTAAGCAACAACAGGAAGGATTGGGCAAAGAGACGAGTTGAGGCCACCTGGGCCTATAATACAACATGGAAGACCACCACTGGATTTACACCCTATTTGTTGGTCTATGGTAAAAAGGTTGTGCTGTCCATTGAATTTGAATATAACACATTGAGTATGGCAACCCAACTAGATTTAGATCTCAGTCATGCAAAAAAAGAAAGGTTGTTACATTTGAATGGCTTGGATGAATTCAGAATGCAGGCCCTCCTACATACAGAGATAGTTCAACTTCAGAGGAAGATCTGGCATGACAAGCACATCAAGGAGAAGCAATTTCAAGAAGGAGACTGGGCATTGTTATATGATTCTAGGTTTAAAGACTTCAAGGGCAAGCTAAGGACAAGATGGCTCGGACCTTATGTGGTGGAAAGATGCCATGACAATGGTTCAGTGCAAATTAGAACTGTTGATGAAGAAGCCATTCCATTGCTAGTTAATGGACATAGATTGAAAATGTACAAGAGGCCTTTATCAAAACAAGAGTTCATTGACAATATCAATAAGACAGTGATGATGGTAGAGCAAGTTCCAGCTCCTCCCTCATCAGGTCACTGAAAAAGGAAAAAACAAAAGAATAAGGATTCAGGTGAAAACCTCCATGAGGTGCCTAAGTCCCATCTTTGGGTTGAAAACCTCATAAGGCAGCCAAAGCATGAGAAAAATGAAAAAGAGTAAGAAGATCCCTGGGTTAAAACCTTCCTTGAGGCGCCCAAGGTAGATATCTAGGGTGAAAACCTCTCTAAGGCAACCTAGGTGTTTCTTTATATATATATTATAAAATATAATATAATATAATATATATATAATATATATATATATATATATATATATTAATTAAAAGAAAAGAAAAAATAATTGTTATTTGCAGGTGCGTGAAAAAGACAACTAAGGAGCAAAGATAAGATCCAGAGGGAACCCTGCCTCACATATATTCATCTCCTCCACTCCTTACCATGCATCCCTCCATTAGTTCTATTGTTTTTCACTTCATTTCTTCAATTC
Organism: Pinus taeda; assembly: GCA_000404065.3. Classification (NCBI taxonomy): domain Eukaryota; kingdom Viridiplantae; phylum Streptophyta; class Pinopsida; order Pinales; family Pinaceae; genus Pinus; species Pinus taeda. The sequence goes on from APFE030072771.1 coordinate 298,566, forward strand.
AGGTGAAGATGATGTTTTCTAACAGAATCACCTCAACCATTACCATCATCCCTACATCCACATACACTCCTACTCCCTCTGTCCATTCATTACAACATCCTCACAACACTAGCCAACAACATGATCAACAAATTTTAAGGCAGACACCAAACATTGCCAAGTGGTAATCCAAGAGCTCCATAGCAGCAACAACATCAAATCTAAGGGTTCCACAACAACAACAACATCAGATCCAAGAGCTCCACAACAAGATCAAATCTTCAGTCACAAACACCTGCAAAAGCTAATAAACCATCAATAGGTAGTAGAGGAGGAAGAAGACTAACCATCAGCAACACCTCTGATATTTGACAACTGCAGCATGACATCAAGACCATAGGTAAGTATCCCACTCACTCACTCATATGCATCATTTGATCAAAAGTTGTAAAGGTTAAGAGGTAGTTGGTTTATAAGCGAAAAGGTGGCAAAAAGGAAATTCTTTAATAAGGCAAAAGAGAATGCAAGATTCCATAGATATAGTATTGTTATGGAAACCATTTGAGAATTCTTGAAGAACTAAGGTTTGAGGTAGAAACACCAGTGCACCAAAGACTCAACATACCCTATTTCTTGATGCAAACACTCATAGACTCTAGCAGCAAAACCTCATTAAGGATCCCCATTAAGGATGCCCTCCAAAACCTCAAGATCCTTATAAAATGGTCAGTCTTCAGAGACTTACCAGCAGAGGATGACATCAAAACCGTCATTTATGATGTTAGTCCTTCTGTCAGTGAGGAGGAGGCGAAATAAGAAGAAGATACAGAGCTAGATGGGATGAGATGAATAAAGAAGTAACTAATACAGAGGAACATGCTAAAACACAAGGATGATGATGCTGAAAAAAAAGAAGAAACTGATGGAGATGAGAAAGAACAAAAAAGGAAGAAGATAAGAAAAACATAGAGGACAGTTACAGGAAAAGGAAAACCAGCTAGCATGTATGGCCAGCCTCTCCTTGGAGGCCATGCAGTGTAGGATTCCAGCTAAATCCTATGTTTTTTCCTTAGAGAACAATGGCTACAATTTCAGATTAAAACACTAGCACAGAGGAGCACCATGCCATTTCGGGACTGCAGATAGTTTATTGACCTTTGTGATCAAAGTGCACTAAAGGATGGGGCCAAAATGGCTGAGTTTTACTTGCATAACACGACCCTCACATATATGAATATTTGGGATCCTAATGCAGGGCTACAAGATCTACAATTAATGGTTTTGGCATCATGGATGAACCATGAGAAGTCAAGGGCTGCAGAGACAAAATAATATTGGTTAGAGAGAAAAATGAACCTCTTTTCATCAGAGCTAAACAATCAAATCCCATGGCCCTAATCAACACCCATAATCTAAATAGAAAATAATCCTGAGCTAACACTTAGTTATCTTGCAGCCCAAGAGTAAGTAATTTCACATTTTGAGCATATGTTTAGGCTGCTAAGAGATGATGATATACATGTTTGCTAAAGGAGATCGAACACACTGCCACACAACTTGAAGATCAGAGAATATCACTCCCCTCAAAGGTTGAGAGAGGCACTGAATAGGACACCTATATATAAGCAATCAATGTAAAGGTTGAAGGTCAATTGAATAGGCCTAAAACTCAGTCCACCACTACTCCTAGGGATGCTAGAGGGAAGAACAAAAGAAGAAGAAAAGAGGTAGTGGGAAGAAGTAGAAAGGAAAGCAGACTTCTATAAACGAGAAGAAGAGACCGCAACAAAAGAATGGGATGTCAGAGAGGCTACCAGAGCCATGAAGGGCATGGACATTGACTAAGTTTCTCAGAGGATGAGCAACACTTTCAGTAGGGGGGTGATGATGAGCCTCATTATTGAGTAATTATACGGGCCTTAATTGGCCTTAATTCACCTCCTAGCTTAGTCAAACCAACTATTCTCACAACTTATTGCATACTTTTGATTATATTTTGTTTATGAAATGAGTTAGAGTTGGATATTCGGCTTTGTGGTCTAATGTGCATGTAATGCAAGAATAAGGGATGAATGCACAAGGAACTAAGTCAAAGATAAAGGATAAAAGGATAAATGCAAGGAATTATGGCAAAGACCTTGGGTAAAAGTAGAATGGGACAAGGGAGAGTAACTATAGGAGGTAAATCCTCCTCACTTACTACCTCTCCATTAAGATATTCCACCATCAGCTCGGAGTGCACACAACCATCACTTTGAAGACTAGAAGATAACCGAGCATGTTAAAAGGACAGAAAACAATGTATCTTAAGTTGGGAGCCAAGCCTCCCTAATGGGAAGGAAGTCATTAGAGACTTCAGATGTATAAATAGAGAGGCTTAGGACCTCATTAGGATTCAAAATTTAATTGCGAAAACTCTATTTTATTTATGAGCTGCAAAGACTTGTGATAGTTTGCTCTGTAATCCATGGTTTTTCCTAATAAGAATGAGTTCTGTTTAAGCCAGCTCTGAGTTAACTCCGAGGGTTGGAGCTCTTGGCTTAGGGCCTGACCCCAGTAGCTAAAGCTCCTCTTCATTTTACATATCTGCTAGCATAAGTGTTCTGTTCTGTTTATTTGCTTAAGTAGTTTCATGGTTTTCTAATTCATTTGCTCAAGTAGTTTTCTAGTTCTGTTCATTTGTTTGAATCGCTTCCTGTTTCTGCTTATTTTCTTCAGTAGCTGCATTGGCTTTAAGTTTACTTCCGCTTGTGTTTTTTAATTCATGAGTTGGGTAGAGGAAAAGATCACTATCAGGTTGTGCACAGGTGTCTCGACCTCATCTCCTCCCTCTGGGACCATAATTTGAGGCAAAGACCCTTCAGCAGCCCCAAAAACACAAGTATCTGGTTCTCGCATGGGCTATGGAGTTTGATGTTTAAAGCAATTGTTTGTTCACCCGCACTGGTTCTCTCTGTCATTTTCATTTGAAAAAACCTCCAGCACGTTACTCATCCATCACTTCATTGTCGTTCGATCACCAACAAACCTTCACAATCACCGTCTGATTCACTATTTTCTCCAACTGCTGCCTCGCGTGGAGTCCACCACTCACTTTATGAACTTTAAGTCCCCACCATCGATCTGCCTCGTCTGATCCGATGACCATCATGTAACCCCCACACCTTTAGGCACTTTAAACCCCCACCATCGATCTGCCTTGCCTGATCCGACGACTGTCGCTTCACCCGATCACGAACTAGCTTGGCTTATCTCCACCATTAATCAACCCTGCCTGATCCAACAAATATCGCGTGATATCGCGTGGATTTCTGTCCAATCGTTATCCACCTGAGGGCACATGATGAGAGTGGTTTCTCCATGCTACGTGTCACCTAGTTAGGTTCATCACGCAAAATTTTAGAAAACCACTTACAGCTTTGAGGGCGCATGATAAACAACTTACTGCCCTCTAAACCTGCTCTGTCATTTCCACACATTTCTTTTTCCCTTGATCTAATCTCCTCTGTCCATCTACCGATTAATCCTGTATGTTCATCTCTTGAATTAGCCTCCGCGATATAATCTCAGCCATCCATCTCCGGTTAACCCTGTTCGTTCATCTATTCACTCAACCACCGCGATATAATCTCCACAGTTCATCCTATTATTTAACCATGTTTGCCCATCTATCTACTTAACCTCCTGCGATCCAATCTCCGTCATTCATTTGCCTTTCACCCAACTAATCCAACGGTTCTTATGCACTATTGCTCCCGCACATCCTCCTTTCACTGATTTCGACCTCCGATTGCTTTTTCTGCTTGAAATTCGATTTAGCCTATGTTTCTTTGTTACAACTTAGTGTAGTTTTGATGCTCTTTAATTCTGCAACTTAGATAATTAGCATTAGGTTAGTGTTGATTTAGCAATTCTGCTTAGCATAGCTGTTTAATTGGTTAGTTAGGTTATGGTATAGGTTTAGCATTTCATGATGTTTTATTTATCACTGCAGTAGAGTAGCTCTCTCTTAGAATAAGTTTTCTCCCCTTCCATAAAAGAATTAAGCTTCTTCTAACTCTATAGAAGTTTGGCTTGGAACCCTTGGAGTCTCTTGCCAGACAAATAGTGACAACAGGCAAGACCTTCACTTCCACTTGTGCATATAACATTGTCACCTCCAAGTTTGTACGAACCCCGGGTTGATAAGTAAATCTGGTAGCCCTGGGAGTTGCGCATTATTGTTGCAATACCTAGGCTCATCACATATCAAACAATCCCATCCACATTAGCAACAACACCCTCGGGAGACATGTCAGCCACTCAGACATCTCGCTCCTGGGCCCCATTGATGTTTTAAGCCTTTTAACTCAAATTTTCTCTCATGCTATAGGAAAGACATTGACCAACAACCCAAAGTCGCTCTCATAGGCTTATGTGCTAGTGACTATGGACTTTTCTCAACAGACCTGTGCCAACGACCCCAAGATTTGAGCCACTTTTCTAGCCTAGAATCCTGGCTTCTGCCGAGAACTTGCTACAACCTTCAGAATCCATCAAAGACATGGTAACAATGTTGATAAATAAAAAATCAACCTTGGGACTAGGCCTGAGCATCCCCAACCGCGACAGATATTATGTCAAACACTTGGCATCAATGCAACCTACGGGTCTAGGATACAAGATAGAGCATAAATGACTGAAAGAAATTATGAAACATAACCAGAAGGATCACCTCCTTCTCCATTGAAATCTTATATCATCAATTAGTTCTTGCATCCATCCATTTAACAATTACAATTAAATACATGAAATAACCATGACATCAGCCAGTCATATAACCATTCTTATAACCAACATAAAACCATATAAATATCAGAGATATGACAACCATTAAATCCACATATAAACCAATGAAAAAAGTAAGAGAAATTAGCTTTTATTAATCATAGGAAAATCCTACTAGGTTCGAGACTTCCACGTGCCACCTGACCATAGACATGGCTAAACCAAATCTCTCTTTCAACCAGTCACCCCCTGCCATATTCCAAGCATGAATGTGGGATCTCATAGAACAACCAATCCAAGAACAAACAAGGAAATCCAGAAGTTAAACCACCTCCACCCTCACCAAGTCATGATCACACCAAAACTGATGCTCTGATCACAACCAAACCAAACTTGGAATGACATCTAGAATCCATAACCATCCTTGAGGAATTTTTCATCTCCTTGTTTCTCAGGATTTACTGCAATCCAATCCTGAATCGATGGGCCCTAAATTGAGACCAGTCTCTTAGTTTTTACCGTAATCTAGACTCGAATCACTAGGCCCTAAATTGAGACTTCTCCCTCAGGCTTTACCATGTATCCCACCAAAACCGGTCAAGGGATTCCTAGGCCTTTGGTAATGAACCTTGAGACCACATAGGTCCCAGATTCTGAAATCCATCCGGCAAACCAAAGCTCAAAATCGAGATAAACATCCCAACACCATGGCGTCTGGAAAAAGGCAAGGCTAGGCTAAAAAACACTGTCATAACACGACAAAACCATGCCATCGACAACGAGAGAACCATATACCAACATGCAAATCCATGCATGTCCAAACTAGCTAGGAAATCACACATGCAAAAGGATACCTGCAAGTATTCCTGCTAAAGTTGCTTGAATCATGCTTTCCTTTCATTGATCCTTTCTTTCCTTCCTTTACCTTTGCTTGATTTTCGTTCCTGGATCCAAACTAAATTGCTCCAAGAAAACTCCAAGTGACCAAGAGTGAGATAGAGAGAAGAATGAGAGAGCTCCAAAATTGAACTAACCAAGAGCTTAACATTGACTAAGAATCTTTCCAACTGATCCTCAGAAGCCTTTTTATGAATGAGGCCTCTAATTTCTTCATTTTCCATTATTTTCCTTCATTTTCCTCCTCACCTGCAACCTGTGACCTTTCACCTTACTTTTCTCCTAATTTCCTTTATTTTCATAAATAAATGTGCCAAAAATGCCTTTTTTCCTTTTAATGCCTTTGCCAATTTACTTAGCCAATAACACACATATAGTGATGGTGACTAGGATATATTTGCCCAACATTCATCTTGGAATATATGTTCCTTACCCGAGGTCTTATTTTTCATTTATTAACTTTCACCAAGGCTGTTACAGAACCCTCCCACTTGGGGAACATCGTCCTCGGTGTTAAACCACACCAAGACCCTGCGAAACTGTTGATAAACAAACATATTGCCCATGGATAATTATAACTTAGCTCGTTGTAGTATCTATAATGAAATACATGCTCAAAAGCAAAACATCATGACAACATGATCAAATAATAACCATATTGCATACAGAAGCTTTATAACACAGCTCATTACGGTATTTACAATAATCACATATACACATGCACATTTTCTAAACCAGCAAATAAAAGGATATGATGCCCGTATCAATCAACAAAGAAATCCATAGGATCACACCTCTACCCTCAATGTAATACCAGGATTCACCCCCTTCGTAGAAAGTCTAGAATCCACCACCACAGTCAAAGATGCATCCAATGTCCAGCGCTATAATCTTGCACCACTTGTCCTCTCAGTGAATAGTTACCGGCTCATTGTTCCAGGGTGCACTCCCAATATGCATCTGATTCCATCTGGCAATGCTAATGACCAAAAGAAATATATCTGCGACCTTCCCTTCTCTGCTACACAGTCCCTCAGGAAATCTAGTCACCCCCTTCCATGCAGTCACTCACTTTCCAGGTTCCCTGTAATCCCCTATCCCGGGCAAGCCATCCCTTGGCAAGGCTTCCTCGCATCAGAATATCAAACAACCAAGGCATATACCTACCTCAACCATCATACTAGTCATAGCATGCTCTTGGAAATGAATGGACACTATTGGGTACCAATGTCGCACAATGGCCCTGCTCTTGAATTACTCTACCAATATACTACTGCATGTTCCAATTTATTTTGTTGTTGCTACCAATTCTTGCAATCAATTTCAACCACCCAACCGGCCATGTTCATGCATTCCTGTTCCAAGCACATAATTTCCATTAGATTCAAATAAATTGAAATAACATCAAATCATACCTCATTGATAGTTCGTCAGTAAGGTACATTTGCAATCTTGTTCGCTTCTTGTTACAACAAGTTAAACTAATTGTTTTATCAAAACATCATTTAGAAAAATATCACATTTGGTTAGCTTAAAACACAACCATCATAGATCAACATCATAAATCACATGTAACCATCATAAACCAGAATCATAGATCACATATAATCATAATGTACCATTGTCATAAATCACATGCATAATAAAACTGAAATAAAATGTTGATACTTATTGTTTCATCAATCCTTAGCTTCTACATTTGTCTTTATTCTGTATGCACTTTGGATAAATTGCCACACCAGAAAAACACCATGTTCCTTCTCCTCAACCATGTGCACATACACATAGTGCGCATCACACACATAAAAATACACATGCCATACAACACCATGCACTACATGCATCTACACCAGTACCATATGTACCACATGTACACAGTACGACTTGTACACTGCAACCATCTGCACAACATCACATGTACACAACACCATCTGCACAACGTTTACACAACGCCACATGTACACTCCACTACTGTCCAACGTGTACACAATACTTCATGTACACAATACCACATGCATGACATGCACACGACACGACATGTACACAACATCACATCCACGACATGTACACAATACCACCTACACACAACACCACTTGTACAACATGTACACAACACCATATGCACACAACACTACTTGTACAATTATGCACACAACACCATACATACATAGCACCACATGTACAACATGCACGCAACACCACATGTACATAACACTGCATATCCAACATGTATATAGCATCATTTGTACACAACACCGCATATCCGACATCCACATGCACATAACGTCACATGCACAACAATAGTACCACACATGCAAAACCACACTGTCTCTGCGAAGCAACCTTGCTTCTAGTGTCTTATCCATGCTTTTACGAGCATGTTGCAGACCACACTACTTTCATTTCGCTGTTGTATCCTTCGGTATAACCTATCCATAACATACATATAATATCAACTCATAGCCATATGATACTAACCTTGTATATTTGTTAGGCTACTTTGCGCATTTGATTCCTCATGAGCCAGGAATCTCTTCATGTCATTCACCTACGTAAGAAATCATTCCTCGACAAGAACGATTCTTGATGACCGTGTCAGATAGTTACATAGATACATGGACACACACACACACACACACATATATATATCATGATCATAACATAATTACCAAATAACATAAGGTCTAGGTTAAGAGAACTTCCTTATTCATGCACAACATTGAGAACAATCGTTCCCAACATAGCCAAACCATCTGACACCTCAGGTCCATTTACTTTACCTTTCCTAGTTACCTTTCACATGTTTGTACTTCCACTATTCATTTACCACTATGGACCAACCAATCCAACTGATTGTCATAGTCTTACCTTCCGCCGCACTTACTCATGCACATAGCTTCATCTATGTCTTACATCATCTGTTGGGTACCATGCAACTCTCCTAGAGCTCCATTAACTTCCTCCTTTCCCAACCAATTTCCAAGACCCAAAACATAAAAGGAAAACCTAGAAGCAAACAAGAAGAAAATCATGAAAACCAATAACAATACGACACTGCAACAAAGTGGCATAGCTATGCACAAGACACATGAAAAGTCACAAATAAAGCACAACAATTGCAAAAGACCAAAAGCACTAGACTAACAATAAACACCATGAATCAATCCCCATGGTTCCCAAAGAAAGCTCAACCTGAGCCTTCATAGAGATTCATGACAATCTCTCTTTCCATGCAACTCCCTACATCATACCGCCATAAACACATAATTGTAAGTGCATAAATAAATATAACAATACACCAGATACCTTATCTTGTTGTGCCAAGCACATTGCCTTGTAGTTGAAAATGCCCATGCCATCTCTCAAGGGACTCCAATTCCCTTTGACAAATCCACCGATAACTAGAGACTAGTTAATATACCTGTCAATTACATGTCCATGAATACAACACATATCCACATAATTTCAAACAAACCAAAGTTAAGAAGACTTCATGTGTGTAAAATACTCATAGCCAAATGAATTCTTACCTAATTCCTTTCTTTTACCTTTTCCCTATTGAAACCGTGTCTTACTATGTACTGTCACGTCACACTGCTAATACCAAGCATGTTCCTTGTAATTGATCACACATGTAAACCACATGTTCCAAATATCAAGAAAAACATATTTATCAATTTCAAATCAACTTTTACAAACAATCATGTCATAACCCATAGTCAACTCGTAGTTATTAGACATAATGCTACAATTGTCCGCTACATTCAAGTACACATCAATTGTCTCAACACGTATATGTTAGTACAATCATCTTAAAACAAAATTATTTGAACACATACTCATATTATGCAATTCATCAAACATTCAACCAACTTACAACATACCATGTTAAATAAATTAACTAGATGACATAATCAAACAATCAAGCACCAAATATACGACACAAGCAAACTCGTACTTTACTGTATCTTAGAGGAGGCTATCTTGTCTACACAATCAAGCTAGTTAGGACGATATAACTTCTCAATACATCAGCTTAAACATAAATAAGATCATGCTATCCATAACAATCACTAAATAACATGTTCACATCCTAACTCATAAACAATTATCATTTATGCATAGCAGTCACATATGTACGATCAATCTAGATTAGTACGACACCAAATCACAAATATGTCAGCTCATACATGAATATCGCAACCATAACCATCTGCATAGGCCAATCCAAGTTAACACAGTGCATATAGGATCAATATCTTCAATGTAATGAACATAGGCATCATGCATATGGCCAATCCAAATTACAACATCAAGACCTCAATGAGTTAACCCTAATCATCAAGTTAATAGCATATAACAACAATAAGTTATATATCATGCTCATCAACAACATATAACCTAATCATTAGGTTGTCTAATGTAAAACAACAATAGCAGTTCATACAACTACATGTTACTATCATTCTTGACTATTCGACACATGTGCAAATAACTACACTGGTCAACTAACATCTATGATGAATGTAATCATAACATCAAAAGGCATGTACATAAACCTAATGCATATAATAATCCTTAACTTACATACTTGCATTCCAACATACAATACTTGTATGATGATCTGCTCTTACCCCAAAGTCTAATGCTGCAACCTCATTATGACAATTTTCATCTCTTGTTTTGTCTCAACCAACACATTAGCATCATAACATACCAATATCACCCTTATGACCTACATTGCATACCATGACTTCACAAGGCATGTTTGACCTACTATTCATGCATAAATATAACCAAGACCATACATGCATAACGAATTCATAAAGACATATAACACATGAGTACAAAACCATATACATATCCTTCTAGCTAGAGTCTGGTCATCAATGCATGGCCATATCAACTTCATAAACCATGACCTCATGCATGACAACAACCATTACTCCATTTTACACATTTCAACATGCAACCATCAACATACAAAAACAATGCCTAATCAACTACACATACGCATGAATGCATGTAGTCGAGCATAAGAGATCAATTCTTGTAACCAACATACTAGACTGATAATGTAATCAAACATACAATAATGCAACCTAACATACAAGGAGGTAATCAAGCTGCATATAATCATGTAACCAGTCATATACTCCTGATGATGCATTCCAAAAAATCACATGAAGTTCCTCAAGACAACGTTACTACAACCATGATCAATCATTATGCAATGCAACAAGCATATGGAATGTAAGTATAAGATACACACATCCAACTCACATGCATGCATGACCAACACACTCATCCAAGGAGAGAGCAACCACACTCTGATACCAATCTGTAACACCCCCTCCTCCTAGGTCCACCCATATAGCTAGCCAATCGGGGTAAACATGTGATGAGAGAGGCTACTATAAGGGGTTCAACTTCCTTGGCGACCTTAAGGAAATGGAATTGACGAAACATATCAAACAAACCCATCCACATCAACAACAACACCCTCAGGAGTCATGTCAGCCACTTAGACATCCTGCCCCTAGGTCCCACTGATGTTTTAAGCCTTTTAACTCAAAGTATCTCTCATGTTATAGGAAAGACAATGACCAACAACCCAAAGTCGCTCTCATAGGCCTATGTGATAGCAACTGTGGACTTTTCTCAAAAGACCTATGCCAGTGACCCGAGATTTGAGCTACTTTTCTAGCCCAGAATCCTGACCTCTGCCTAGAACTTTCTATAACCTTCAGAATCCATCAAAGACATGATAACAATGCTGAAAAATCAAAAATCAACCTCAGGACTAGGCCTGAGCATCCCCAACTGGGATTGACATTATTTCAAACACTTGGCATCAATGCAACCTACAGGTCTAGGATTAAATACAGAGCATAAATGAATGAAAGAAATTATGAAACATAACTAGAAGGATCACCTCCTTCTCCATTGAACTCTTATATCATCAATCCATTTAACAATTACAAGTAAATACATGAAATAACCATGACATGAACCAGTCATATAACCATGCTTATAACCAACATAAAACCATATAAATATCAGAGATATGACAACCATTAAATCCACATATAAACCAGTCAAAAAAGTAAGAGAACTTAGCTTTTATTAATCATAGGAAAATATGATTAGGTTTGGGACTTCCGCATACCACTCGACCATAGACATGGCTGAACCAAATATCTCTTTTAGCTAGTCATCCACGTGCTATATTCCAAGCATGAATGTGGGATCTCATAGAACAACTAAGGGAATCCATAGGTTAACTACTTCCACCCTCACCAAATCGTGATCACACCAAAACTGGTGCTCCGATCAAAACCGAACTGAACTTGGAATGCCATCCGGAATCCATCACTATCCTTGAAGAATCTTCTGTCTCCTTGTCTCTCAGGATTTACCGTAATCCAATCTTGGATCACTAGGTCCTAAATCGAGACCAGTATCTCAGGCTTTACCAAAATCCAAACTCGGATCACTAGGCCCTAAATCGAGACTTCTCCCTTAGGCTTTACGTGTATCCTACCAAAACTGGTCAAGGGATTCCTAGGCCTTTGGGAGTGAAACTTGAGACCACCTCTGCCTTGGATTCTGAAATCCATCTGGAAAACCAAAGCTCAAAACCCAGATAAACATCCCAACACCATGGCATCCAGAAAAAGGGAAGGATAGGCTGAAAACCATTGTCATAACCTGAAAAAACCATGCCATTGGCAACAAGAGAACCATATACCAACATGCAAAGCATGCATGTCCAAATCAGATAGGAAATCACACATGCAAAAGGTTACTTGCAAGTATTCATGCTGAAGTTGCTTGAATCTTGCTTTCCTTCCTTTCCCTTTGCTTGCTTTTCGTTCATTGATCCAAACTAAAGTGCTCCAAGAAAACTCCAAGTGACCAAGAGTGAGAGAGAGAGAGAAGAATGAGAGAGCTCCAAACCGGAACTGACCAAGAGCTTAACACTAACTAAGAAACTTGCCAACTGATTCTCAAAAGCCTTCTTATGAATGAGGACTCTAATTTGTTCATTTTCCATTATTTTCCTTCATTTTCCTCCTCACATGCAACCTGTGACCTTTCACCTTCCTTTTCTCCTAATTTCCTTTATTTTCACAACTAAATGTGCTAAAAATGCCTTTTTGGATATTAATGTCTTTGCCTTAGCTTTTGCCAATTTCCTTAGCCAAGAACACACATCCAGTGATGCCCACTAGGATATCTTTTCCCAACATTCAGCTTGGAATATGTGTCCCTTACCCGAGGTCTTCTTTTTCCTTTATTAACTTTCACCAGGGTTGTTACACGCTGCCTCCCAAAGAATTCTAATATCATAATCAATAATATACAAAGAAAAATTTGCACATAAATTAGGTAGCATATACCTTTTTGGCTTCCTTCATTCCCAAATTGATATCCTCAACACTGGAGAATGTGGTTATTCTTCTTTTGATTCCTATTTTTTGTAGAGTTCATTTTATACTATTAATTATAGTTATTTCTCCCTTGGTAAGAATTCTTATTTGATAACATCTCTGACCTCTCTAAATACCGCATTTTGACTATACACAACCTTCTTAGTTTTTAGGTTACAAATATTATAACATCTTAGACCATATTTATGTCTAATAAATATACAGTTGATTTTTATCCCCTGGATCCATCACATAGAGATCTATTGTGCCAACGTTTTGAACCAACTAGTGTGGTTCATCATTAGGGATAAATGATGAGGAACCAACTTATGCAACATAATCCTTTTCTCGTTTGGAATGTGTATATAAACGTGACAACCACATACCTTAATATGCTTAAGATAATGTTTCTTATTAGCCCATACCTCATGTGGAGTCTTGTCATCCAATGTTAATGAGGGTGATCTATTTACTAGATAACATGTAGTGTCCATTGACTCTGCTTAGAATTCATGTCCTAACTCGACAAGAAGTAACCTCCATGCATGCATGATGAACACATAAATAATTGACATGCATGCATAACCATATGCATTTAGCCCATTCAGTCCAAGTGTTTAAACTTGGAAGCTCTGATACCACCTTGTAACACCTCCTCCACCAATTTTCACAAGCCTACTAGGGTAAACATGATATAAGTGTCACTATGACATGACCCGACCTCCAAGTTCTAGGTAAGGAAGTGGGGACTACAAACTGAAACCTTTCTGACCTTCCTTAGGTGCTACATACCACGTAAGAGCTAAACAACCACCCTAGGTGACCTATCCCCGAGTTGGAATGTTTTTTCACTGACCTAGACCGACAACTGCACCCTTGACACTACATCCATGTAGTTATGAGGCTATAAACACACTCATAGGCTTGCCGCCATGTGGTTATGGATCAAAAGCTCTAGTTCTGTTCATGTGGTTCTGGGATCTGACCCAGTTTTTTAGGCCAACCTCTAGACCATTTCCAAAAATTGCTTGAAACTTTACAGAATGCAATAACAAGTATTGACAATGATAATAAATAAAAACTCAAGCAATAACTTGACCCAAATATTCCCAATCCATAACATACATGTAAGCTACAGGTCATGAATGCATAACTGATCATAAAATGAGAGTTTTCATTTGAGAATCACTGAGAAGGGCTAATGCCCTCTCATGATAACTGAAATAACACTTGTTATCCCATGCATTCATGAACCATTCATTTACATATCAAATCATAACAAGATCCATATAAAGTATATATCATCTAACTAACATATAACTAACAAATAACCATAGTAGAAACCATGGAAAATCATCCATAATATCACCAACATAATCACTACAAGTATTCATAAATCACAATAGTAAGATAACTTGTATTCATAGATAAAGATACCAACCAAGTCAGGGACTTCCACATACCACCTGACCATATATTGGGTTGAACCAAATCTCTCTTTCAACCAATCACCCCCATGCCATATTCCAAGCATGAATGTGGGATCTCATGGATTAAACCAAAACAAAACTCACTAGGGCTTCCTGAGGCCAACCACCTCAACCCTCAACCACAATGATTCCACCTCTATAGTGTGGACATCATTAACACCAACCGTACTGGTCTCTACCCAAGTTTTCCACAACTAAAGGAATTAGTAACTCAACCCACAACCTTCTAGGGCTCCAAATCGTTTTTTATAACCACAACTCCATGGACTAGTAACTCAGCCCACCAAGGGCTCCAGAGCGCTTGTCCCAACCTACAACTTCGGCAACTAGTAACTCAACCCAAGTTGTCCTAGGGCTTCCAGAGAATTTGCTCGAACCCACAACCATAGGGAACCTGAGAATTAATAAATAAAAAAAGAACAAGTGGAAAATCCCAACATTATGGCTATCCAAGAAATGGAAAGGCAAGGCTAAAACCACTGTTAATCTAGAAAAATCTCCTTGCTAATAGTAACACATAACCACAGAATCACATGCATATATCATGCATCCAGAAATTAGTAAGGAAAGAACACATGCAACATGTTACCTGCAAAGAAATAAAACTATAGTTGTTGATCCAACTGTTTCCTTGCACTCCCTGCTTTCCTTTGCTTTCTTTCTCCAAATCCAAGTGAATGCCAAAGTGATCCAAGAATGCCCTAATATTTCTCTAAGTGTGCTAGAGTATGATAGAATGAGAGAATGAAATGAGAGAACCAAAAGTGAACTGACAAAAGTTGTGAATTGATCCTCATAAGCCTTTTTATCATTGATGCCTCTATTTTCTTCATTTTCCTTCATTTTCCCTCCAATTTCCCTTGCATGCAAATATTTGTTTCTTCACCTTCCTTTTCTCCTATTTTCGTTATTTTCATAAATAAATGCCAATTATTGCCTCTTTTCCTTTGCCAATTTCCATAGCCATAAATTAATCACAAATGATTCCCACTAAAGTGTTTTTCCCAACATTCATCTTGGAATACATGTCCCATGACCTTGGTCATATTCTATTTACATGGAAAATCAACGAGGGGTTGTTACAAACCCCTCCTCCTTGGGGGGACACTGTCCTCGGTGTTCTATGAAACACATGACTAGCAAACCGATGAAAACGAAACATACTGCCCATTGAGCTTTATCACATAACTCGGTGCAATATTTACAATGACATCCTGCTGAAAAACAAACAAAAGTACTATTTATTGGAGTTTTATAACACAACTCATTACAAAATTTACAACAACACCCATATAGATATACTAAAAACTCATTTTCTTGAACCAGTATATAATGAAGGATATAAAGCCCACATCTTATCAGTCATCTCCCATGTAGCTTCATCGGGCCCAAAGTATTTCCACTACACTTTAACCTGCTCAATTGCTCGGTTTTGGAGCATGAGTTGTTTCCCCTGCAATATGCATTGTGGTTCTGGATGAAATTCTCCCTCTGGTTCCACCTACAATACAAACTAGTCAATTACATGATCAACATCCTAGACATATGTATTAAGCAATGAAAAATGGAAAGCATCATGGACTTTCACTATTGGCGATAATGACAGTTTGTAGGCCACAGGTCCAATCCTCTCAAAGATCTCAAAAGGCCCAAAATACTGAGGTGCTAGCTTGGAACATGATCTGATCCTCAAGGAACTCCTCTTGGGCTTGGTGTGCATGTACACATGCTCCCCAACCTAAAACTCCTTGAATGCTCTATGTTGATCCACATAACTCTTATACACGTCCTATGTTTCCTTAAGATTCCTTTTAATAACCTGCATCTCATGTTCCATCTCTACCAACATATTTGGTCCAATCAACACCCTGTTCACTTGATCATTCCAGTTGATAGTAGTATTACAACTCCGCCCATAAAGAGCCTCAAACAGACTCATCGTCAAGGACTCCTGATACCCATTATTATAAGTAAAATCTACCAGTGGAAGATACTCCTCCCACTTCCTCTGTTGATGCATGGCATACATCCGCAACATGTCCTCAAAAATATTGTTCACCCTCTTTGTCTATCCATCTGTCTATGGATGATAAGATGTACTGAAGGCTAACTCTGTACCCAAGGCTGCAAAACCCTCCTTCCAAAACCTCGAAGTGAAATTGGCATCTCTATCTGATATGATCTTCTTGGGAACACCATGCAACCTCATTATCTCTCTAATGAATATCTGAGCTACCTCGTTAGCTAAATTCGTAGAATTAACTGCAATGAAGTGGGCTACCTTATTTATCTTTTCAACCACAACCATGATGGAATCATGTTGCTTCGATTGCCTCAGCAAACCTGTAATGAAGTCCATGGAAATGACCTCCCATTTCCATTCTGGAACTGGAATTGGCTGTAAAAAACCAGTTGGATGCTTACACTCTAATTTTACATGTTGATGGTCCAAACATCTCTCTACAAACTCAGCCACCTCTCTCTTCAAGTTCATCCAATGATAGAACTTATTCACAGCTGTAAAAGTCTTCTGATATCTCGGGTGACCTGAATAGGGGTTGACATGAAACTTCCTCAAGATAAGCTTCTTGATCTCACTTCTATCTGACACATAAATCATGTTCCTGAATCTGACCAAGCCATCTGGTGTGAAGTGATACTCCTCATCTCCATCACTGTGTTTTTGTAACATCTACCAAAATTGTTGATACTTGTCATTATGCTCCTATACATGCAAGATCCACTCCTGTAAATTTTTCCCATAAGAACTCATTGTTGTAATATTATTCATCTGCACTCTTCTACTAAGAGCATCTGCAACCCTGTTCTCCTTGCCCTTAATGTAACTGATCTCAAAGTCAAACTCATTGAGGGTAGCCAACCATCTAGCTTGCCTGGCATTCAGATTGGGTTGGTTAAACATATAACTAATTCCATTATGATCACTCATCATGATAAATCTCCTGCCAAGAATATAATGTCTCCATATCTTCAAGGTATGAATGATAAATTCCCACTCAAGATCATGAATTACATAGTTATGCTCATGCTCTTTCAGCTTCCTTGACTCATAACATACCACCTTCCCTTCATGCATTAGGAATCCACCAAGTCCTCTCTTGCAAGCATCTATACATACCACAAAATCTTTATGAAGATCTGCAATCTTCATGACTGGAGCATTGATAAGCAATTAATTCAATTTCTCAAAACTAGTTGCACACTCCTCAATCCATTCAAACTTCTTTCCTTTCCTCTACAAAGATGTAATGGGATAGGTAATATGTAATAAGTTCTTGACAAACCTCCTCTAATAACCTATTAGTCCCATGAATTATTTGACCTCATCCACATTCCTAGGAGTTGGCCACTCCATGATATCTCTAATATTTTCTGGTTCCACTGTTATGCCTTCCTTGTGTTAGTGTCGGTCTTGAGCCCTCCATCGGTGATCAAATAGCTCTTTGCATATGCATATGTAGGTGTCTCATCAGCATTAGTTTTGCATCCTGTTAGGCATGCCATAACACTGATGGAGGAGCTGGTCTTGTTCCCTTCTTGGCTTTGCTGGAATCAGGTCATTTCATTTGAAAAAACTTGTGTCACACTTGTTTCAGTTTTGTCTTGAAATCCCAAGTCTAGGTCTAGGGTTTCGGTCAAAATCATTGCCAGGTCATGAGTCAAAAGTCTGATATTCTTCAGCAAGCCAGAAGGAGGTTTGTAATTATGTTCTATTGATATTTTTCATCAGCTACAACTCATTTATACCTTGGATTTAAAAACTCTGTTTTTAAACCCAAGGTCATGTGAAATTTACAAAAATAAGGAAAATCTTCATAAATCTTCAGAATGCCGGCAACAACCCTGGTTTCCTCGTCAGAATCCATCAGAGAATCAACCTGCAAAAAGAACCAAGTGAAAACACTCAAAAAATCAATTTCAGGCAAAGTGAAACTTAAAAAACAGTGTTAAATTAAATGTGAAAACATGCAACATTTGAAAGTGGGTTTGATGTTTTAATTATTTTTCAATGTGGACCTATAAAAACTAAAAAGCCCTCTTCATGGCCTCATTATGCATTTGCAAACTTGCAAGACACAAAGAGAAGCAAAGAAAGGCGATTTTGCAGCGATTTTGGTCATTTCTGGAGGAGCGACTAGTCGAGTTGGAGGTGCGACTAGTTGGGTAGGTGCGACTAGTCAGAGCTGCTCCCACAGTGCAATTTTTGAACTGGTGCGACCAGTCAGAGAGGTGCGACTAGTCGAGTTGGAGGTGCGACTAGTCGAGCTGGGTTTGCCAGAAACTTGCTAAATCGCCCAAATCGCCCTCCCAAACTGCTAAATCGACCAGGTAGGCTCTAAATTCACCCATGATGGCAAGTGATAATTGAATGATGATGTGTCTAATGGTTTTCTTCTTAAAAAATTTGCAAGAGAAATGGTGAAATGTAGCTGTTGTTAATGTAGGCAAATGTGCTAGGGTTTGTTTGTTTTTCAAGGTTAAAATCCCTCTTATCCCATCCTTGTTCCCTTGGCAATTAAATTCACAAATGTTGCTACATGTTTATCTTATTATTTCATTTATTTCATTTGCAAGAGATACAAGGTTCCCATCCCATATTCCTACAAAATATTTCCCTTCCCAAATTTCTTCACTAAACCCTAATACCCTTCATA
>APFE030072773.1:5683-26203 GCA_000404065.3 Pinus taeda
CCGATGTAACACATAAATGAAACCATAATGACAGTCGCTTTGCATTAAAAGTAATGAAAGAAGAGATTACAACCACTTGAGGCTTGACACTGTAAAACTCTTCTAGCTGGGTGGGCAGTCAGTCCGACACGTCTCGCAAAATCACTTCCTCTCTCAACAATCCGGCAGCATAACCTTACTTTCAACTTTCAGCTCAAAAACTATCTCTCTCACACTAGCTTGTTTGCTCCTTTGCTTTAATCTCCAAAAACTCTGAACTAGCCCGTTCATTATGGGGGGACAGGTTTTTATAGGTGAAGGGAGAAGAGATATTCATCATATGTAGACACATTCTGAGTTTTGGCAATGTCTCATAATAGCCGTTGCCTTGGATAGAAAAGCCGAAACCCGGATGCTTTTGTGGGCTTTTTCTTTCAGGGAACTGAGTGAGTCGCAGGGGAAAAAGCATTCTAGCATGCGCTGGCCAAAAATCATGCCCAAATTGTGTGGCGCGGGACGTGCTCTGGGACAGAGCGCTTATGGGCGCGCCCTCTTTGTAAGGACTGGGCCATTGGCGCGGGGTAATATACTGTGTGCCCGCGCTACTGGGAAAAAGGCATTTTCCAAGGCCAATCTTCAGAAGGTGTCTTCAAGGTTATTGTACTTCATACTCAGGAGGCCTCAATGCAAGTGTTTTCAAGTTATGTCACTGGTCACCGGTCCGTAAATGTGTCCTCCAATGTGTGACAGTGGGGGCGCGACAAGGACTGTGGCCGATGGTGACAAATTACTGCGTAACAGTAGGCTAGGCTAGGCTAGAGTAGGCTAGGACAGGGTAGGCTAGTAGGCTAGGCTAGGTGAACCAAGAGTAGGCTAGACAAGAGTAGGTTAGGCTAGAGTAGGCTAGGGTAGAGTAAGTTAGTTTAGGCTATGCTAGGCTAAGCTAAAGTAGCCTAGAGTAGGCTAGGATAGGGTAGGCTAGGTAGGCTATTAGGCTAGGCTAGGAGAACCTAGAGTAGGCTAGACAAGAGTAGGTTATGCTAGAGTAGGTTAGGGTAGAGTTAGGCTAGGCTAGGCTAGGCTAGGCTAAGTTAAAGTAGGCTCGTCTAGGGTAGGCTAAAGTTCTCTAGGCTAGGGTAGAGTACGTTATGTTAGGCTAGGCTACGATACGCTAGGGTAGGTTATGCTAGAGTAGAATAAGCTAGGTTATGCTAGAGTAGGTTTGGCTAGGCTAGGCTAGACTACGTTAGGGTAAGTTATGCTAGAGTGGGATAAGCTAGGCTATGCTAGAGTTGGCTTGGATAAGCTATGATAGACTATGTTAGGTAGGTTATGCTAAGTGAGGCAGAGCTAAACTAGGTAAGGCTAGGCTAGGCTAGAGTAGGCTAAGCTAGGGTAGGCTAGGGTAGGCTAGGCTGGACATTCTAGAGTAGGCTAAGCTAGGGTAGGCTAGGGTAGGCTAGGCTGGACTATGTTAGGTAGGTTATGCTAGGTGGGGCTAAGCTAAACTAGGTTAGGCTAGGGTAGGCTAGAGTTGGCTAACCTATGGTTGGGTAGGTTAGGCTAGGCTAGAATAGGCTATGGAAGGTTATGTCAGGGTAGCATAGGGTAGGATAGATTAGCTTAAGGTAGGTTAGGGTAGCCTGTAGTAGGGTAAACTAGAGTAGGCTAGTATAAGATAGGTTAGGTTAGGCTAGGTTGGTAGGTTAGAGTAGGCTACGGTAGCCTAGAGTAGGGTAGTCTAGGGTAGGCTAGAGTAGGCTATGTTAGATTAGGCTTGGCTAGGCTAGGCTAGAGTATGTTAATTAGGCTATGCTAGGTGATGCCAATGTAAACTAGGTTAGGCTAGGCTACGTTAGGCTAGAGTTGGCTAACCTATGGTTGGGTAGCGTAGGCTAGGCTAGCCTAGAGTAGGCTAAGGAATGCTATGTCAGGGTAGCCTAGAGTAGGCTACGTTAGGTTTAAGTAGACTAGGTTAGGGTAGGGTAGGGTAGCCTATAGTAGGGCAAACTTGAGTAGGCTAGTATAAGCTAGGTTAGGCTAGGATAGGTTCATAGGTTAGAGTAGGCTAGGCGAGGCCAGGTTAGGGTAGGCTAGGGTAGCCTAGAGTAGGATAGATTAGAGTATGCTAGGCTAAGCTAGGTTGGTAGGCTAGAATAGGCAAGGCTAGGCTTAAGTAGACTAGGGTAGGGTAGGCTAGAGTATCCTAGAGTAGGCTAGTATAAGCTAGGCTGGGCTAGGCAAGCCTAAGCTAAAGTAGGCCAGTCTAGGCTAGGCAAGCCTAAGCTAAAGTAGGCCAGTCTAGGCTAGGCTAAAGTTCACTAGGCTAGGGTAGAGTAGGTTATGTTAGGCTAGGCTACAATATGCTAGGGTAGGTTTTGCTAGAGTAGGATAAGATAGGCTATGCTAGAGTAGGTTTTGCTAGGCTAGGCTAGACTGCACTAGGGTAGGTTATGCTAGAGTAGGATAAGCTAGGTTGTGCTAGAGTAGGCTTGGCTAGGCTAGGTTAGACTATGTTAGATAGGCTATGCTAGATGATGCCAAGCTAAACTAGGCTAGGCTAGGTTAGAGTAGGCTATGCTAGGGTAGGCTAGGGTAGGCAAGAGTTGGCTAATCTATGGTAGGGTAGGGTAGGGTAGGCTAGAGTTGGCTAACCTATGGTAGTGTAGGGTATGCTAGGCTAGAGTAGGCTAAGCAAGTCTATGTCAGGGTAGCCTAGAGTAGGCTAGGCTAGGGTAGCCTAGAGTAAGGTAGAGTAGAGTAGGCTAGGCTAAAAGGTTGGTAGGATAGAGTAGTGAAGGCTAGGCTTATGTAGACTAAGTTAGCGTAGGCTAGGGTAGCCTAGAGTAGGGTAGACTAGAGTAGGCTAGTATAAGCTAGGCTAGGCTAGGTTAGGTTAGGGTAGGATAGGGTAGGCTAGAGTAGTGTAGGCTAAATTAGGCTAGTATAAGCTATGCGAGAGTAAGCTATGCTAGAGTAAGCTATGCTAGGTTGGGATAAAGTGGGGTATGTTGGGTTAGTGTAGGCTAGGCTAGGTTAGGCTATGCTAGATTATGCTAAGATAGGCTAGCTATGCCAAATTACGATAGGCTAATCTAGGCTAGGTTAGATTAGAGTAGGCTAGGCTAGGCTAGGTTAGGTTAGGCTCTCGTAAGCTAGACTAGGGTAGAGTAGGTTGGGCTAGGCTAGGTTAGGCTAAGCTAGGCTTGGCTAGACTAGAGCAAGCTAGGCTATTATAGAGGAGATTAGGGTAGAATAGGAAGCAAAGCCTATGCTAGATTAGACTAGGCAAGAGCAGGCTAAGCTAGAGTAGGTTAGCCTAGGCTAGGGTAGAATAGGTTAGGCGAGGTTAGGCTCGGCTAGGTTAGGCTAGGGTAAGCTAGGCTAGGCTAGGCTAGGCTAGAGTATTGAAGGCTAAATTAGGGTAGGCTAAGGTAAGCTAGATAGGTTAGGGTAGGCTTGGGTAAGCTAGATTAAGTTATGCTAGAGTAGGTTATGCTAGGCGAGGCGAGGCTAGGCTACGTTAGGCCAGGTTATGGTAGGCTAGGCTAGCTATGCCAAATTACGATAGGCTAGGGTAGAGTAGAGTAGGCTAGGCTAAGCAGTTGGTAGGATAGAGTAGTGAAGGCTAGGCTTAAGTAGACTACGTTAGCGTAGGCTAGGGTAGCCTAGAGTAGGGTAGACTATAGTAGGCTAGTATAAGCTAGGCTAGGGTAGGCTAGAGTAGTGTAGGCTAAAGTAGGCTAGTATAAGCTAGGTGAGAGTAGGCTATGCTAGAGTAAGCTAGGCTAG
Organism: Pinus taeda; assembly: GCA_000404065.3. Classification (NCBI taxonomy): domain Eukaryota; kingdom Viridiplantae; phylum Streptophyta; class Pinopsida; order Pinales; family Pinaceae; genus Pinus; species Pinus taeda. The sequence goes on from APFE030072773.1 coordinate 9,455, forward strand.
GTTGGGATAAAGTGTGGTATGTTGGGTTAGAGTAGGCTAGGCTAGGTTAGGCTATGCCAGATTACGCTAAGATAGGCTAGCTATGCGAAATTACGATAGGCTAATCTAGGCTAGGTTAGATTAGAGTAGGCTAGCCTAGGCTAGGTTAGGTTAGGCTCTCGTAAGCTAGACTAGGGTATAGTAGGTTGGGCTAGGCTAGGTTAGGCTAAGCTAGGCTTGGCTAGACTAGAGCAAGCTAGGCTATTATAGAGGAGATTAGGGTAGAATAGCCAAAAAAGCCTATGCTAGATTAGACTAGGCAAGAGCAGGCTAAGCTAGAGTAGGCTAGCCTAGGCTAGGGTAGAATAGGTTAGGCCAGGTTAGGCTCAGCTAGGTTAGGCTAGAGTAAGCTAGGCTAGAGTAGGCTAGGCTAAGCTAGGCTAGAGTATTGAAGGCTAAATTAGGGTAGGCTAGGGTAAGCTAGATAGGTTAGGGTAGGCTTGGGTAAGCTAGATTAGGTTATGCTAGAGTAGGTTATGCTAGGCGAGGCCAGGCTAGGCTATGTTAGGCTAGGTTATGCTAGGCTAGGCTAGGATATAGTTGGCTAGGCTAGGCTAGCTATGCCAAATCACGATATGCTAGACTAGGCTAGGCTAGGGTAGAGCAGGATAGGCTAGGTTAGGCTCTTGTAAGATAGACTAGTGTAGAGTATGTTGGGCTAGGTTAGGGTGGGCTAGGCTAGGCTTGGCTTGGGTAGACTAAAGTAGGCTAGGCTATGCTAGGCTAGAGTAGACTACGCTAGAATAGGTTAGGCCAGGTTAGGCTCGGCTAGGTTAGGCTAGAGTAAGCTAGGCTAGAGTAAGCTAGGCTAGAGTAAGCTAGGCTAGAGTAGGCTAGGCTAGGCTAGGCTAGAGTATGCAAGGCTAAATTAGGGTAGGCTAGGGTAGGCTAGGTACATTAGGGTAAGCTTGGGTAGGCTAGATTAGGCTACGCTAGAGTAGGTTATGCTAGGCGACGCCAACCTATATGTCAGGCCAGGTTATGCTAGGCAAGGCTAGGCTAGGATAGAGTTGGCTGGGCTAGGATAGGCTAGGCTAGGCTAAAATAGAGTAGGTTATGATAGGTTATGCTCGGGTAGGATGGACTACGCCATGCTTAGGGTAGAGTAAGCTAGGCTAGTCTAGGCTAGAGTAGTCCAAATTAAGCTAGGGTAGAGTAGGCTATGTCATGATAGGTTAGAGTGTAGGCTAAGCTATGATAAGCTAAAGTAGGTTAGGATAGATGTTTAGGCTAGAGTAGGGTAGGCTAGGATGTATTTGGCTAGGCTAGAGTAAGCTAGGCTAGAGAAGGCTAGAGAAGGCTAGGATATAGTAGGGTTATGCTAGACTAAGATAGCTAGAGTAGGCTAGGCTAGGCTATTCTAAGCTAGGGTAGGTTGGAATAGAGTAGCCTAAGGTAAGCTAGGCTACATTAGACTAAAGTAAGTTAGGCTAGGCTAGAATAGGCCAGGATATATAGTAAGGTTAGAAAGAGTAGGGAAGGGTAGGCTAAGTTACGTTGGATTAGATAAGTTAGTCTAGAGTAGAATGGACTACACTAGTCTGGGATTAGAGTAGGATATGCTAGGCTAGAGTAGTTTAGAGTGGGGTATGCTAGGATAAACTATGTTAGGCTTGTCTAGGCTAGGATAGCGTAGGATTAGAGTAAGATACGGTAGCCTAATCTAGGATAGCATAGGGTAAGTTGGAATAGGATAACCTAGAGTAGGTTAGAGCAGGCTAGAGGACACTAGGCTAGAGTATTCTATGGTAAGCTAGTATAGAGTAGGTTAAAAGCTAGAGTAGACTAAGCAAGAATAGGCTAGAATATGGTAAACAAGAGTAGGCTAGAGTAGGCTAGACTAGAGTAGGGTATGATAAGACATGATAGAGTAGGTTAAGATAACATAGGCTAGGCTAGAGAGGGACATACTAGAGTAGGATAGGCCAGGTAGGTTAGGTTAAGATTTGCTAGGTGATCCAAGAGGATCCTAATTAAAAGGCATAAAATTCATAGTGTGGAAAAGCTAATGGAAATATTGCCTCATTGAAGAGCTCGATAAGGTAATTCCAATACAACTTGAATTGTGTTGAATGGATTTTACATGTGAAAGTAGGTAGTTTGAAGATTTTGACCAATGGGCAAAAAGATAAAGTCAAATGGTGATGTGGCACATTCTAGAACTGACACTTGACATAGTTTGCAGATGACACATTAGTAGAGTCAAAAATTGATGAGGAAAGTTCAACTCGAAATGCATGGAAACCTAGTTGACAGATTAGGTGCTCCAATGGGGGGCTTCCCCATCGCACCTTAGAGCAACAAAAGCTTTAATCTGGTCAAATAGTTGGAATTAAGGGGGTTTGAACCCACAACTTATGGAACACCATTACAATGAATTATCCATTGAGGCATGACTGGAAGGTGTGATATCTATACGATAAAGAATATGTATATGTTTTGAATGTCATGTATGATGAAAAGGAGTGGGTGGAGCCTGCCAAACTTGGCATCTCTTCCAAACTAAAGTCTAACAAATATTCACCAACAAAGGCTGACAAATTTGCCATGTACACCACTACATAGCCGCATGATGTGGCTGGTGGAACCTATTGTTTTTATATTCATGGTATAGAATGGTTCGTTATATATTAATATTGAATGCTTGGTAGAATATATGAATCAGGTTGGTGTTAATATATATGTGTGGACAACCATATGAGTAGTCATTAAAAGAAGTATGCACACAAAACAAACAGATGTTTTACATTGTTTATTATTGCAAAGGGTTCAAATGAATATGTATAACATTTTGTAGTCATTACAAAAAATGTGCACGCAAACCAAACAATTGTGTTACATTGTTTATTATTGGAAATGGTTCAAATGAATATGTATAACATTTCGTATGTAATTGGATGGAAATGTAACAATATGCACATGCACGGAATATTAATATTATGGGATATTGTTTGATGTAATGTTTGGATAGATCATAATTATTATAATACATTGATGGGATTAAACCATACACCATATACATTATATGGTTACAACAATAATTTAAATATATGCCATTTTTTTTATAAGAAAGCGGCACAATTTCCACGAGCTCAACCCTGGGGCTGCGAACCCCCAAAATAATATAAAAACAAAAGGTTTGAGCGATATTGTTGTTGTTATAATGTTTCGATGTGCCAAGAGTGTTTAAGACTTATATTTGCCCTGCGTATTTTTGTATGTAAGTGGTTTTTGGAGCTTGATTTTATAACAGCCAACAAATGTTTTTGGTGGCATTTTAGAGACGACTCCTTGGTAGCAAAAAATCTCAGTTTAGTAGCAAATGATCAATTTTGTAGTTATTTTGGAGTAATGCTTTCTTATTGTAGTCATTTTTGGCTAGAATAATAAAGGGGCCTCTCTTGGAGGAATGACCAGGAGATGTAGTCCACACTAAACGAATTGATGAGCCTCATCATTGGGTAACTATATGAACCTTGATACACCTCCTAGCTTATTCAAAACAACTCTTCTCATAACTTCTTACATATTTTGATTGTATTTTGCTTTATGAGATGAGTCAAAGTGAGATATTATGCCTAGTGGGCTAATGTGCATTGATTGCTGGTTTTTGACAGAAAATCATGGAAATTTTGGCTAATTAAGGGTTGAAAATAAAATGAGACAAGGAGGAGAGATTCTAGGAGGTAGATCCTCCTCATTTTCTCCGCACTCATTCGAATATTCCTCCATCAATCACACTAGCTCAGAGTTACAAGCACCCAAGTCAAGGAGATCAAAAGGTAGTTGAGCAAATGACAATTAAATAACTAGTTTATCTCGAGTTTGGCAGTTGAGCCTCCCTAGATTTACAGAATTCGTTGGATAATTCAGTTGTATGAATAAGGAGGCCTAAAGCCTCATTAGGATTCAAATTTTTGTTGTAAAAACACTAGTCATTTTCGAGTTCAAGACTTGTGGAAGACATTGCGATGTAATTTTTTGTTTTGATATTGAGAATGAACATTTTCTTAATTCAACATTGAGTTGACTCACAGGGCTGAAGCTCTTGGGTTAGGGACCAACCCTAGCAGCAAATTCTCCTCTTATTATATTTGTTAACTTAAATTCATTTCATAGATTAATGGTTGAATTGACTTTAGTATTATATCATTGCAAGTAGTTGTGGATTTGATTAAGTTTGCTTCCATTTGTGCTTTCTTTCAGCAGTAGCTTAGAAGAGATAAAGGAACATCAAAAAGGTGTCAGTGGGTGGATTTTGCCTCACTCCTCCCTTCAGGGATCATGGTCTGAGGAAAGAGCTCTTGTGCAGCCCCAAAAAGGTAGAACTCTATTTTCTCATGGAATTTAGGGTTTTCTGTTACACAGGCCAACATTTGATCAATTTGCAAGAATAAGGTTTAGTTATAATTTATTCTATCTTTAGTCTTACATTATATCTCATTAATGTTTCATATTATTCTGCAAGTTTTTCCCATACATGAAATAGGCAGCTAGCTCATGAAATTTTGTTTTTCTTGGTTAATTGAAGTCCTTTTTGTTTACATGATTTTTGGATAAATGTCAATGGTTGATGTAGTGTAGGAGTTTGAGAAGTACAGAGAGATTTCATGATCAACAACTTCATTCCAACTTCATCCATCCATGGTCATCACTTTCTTCCACTAAAACCCTCACCAATTTCATCATTTCACAAGAGTACCTCTCCAAGCTTGTTGAGCAAATCCAACCATCTCCCAACTCTAGTTCTGAGCTCTGTAGAAGTACTAGGCACTCCCTTGCCTCATTTCATCCACCATCCATCTTCCCTAAGTCTTCCATCACCTTTAAAATCCCTCCTTTTGCTCTTGGATGTATCCTGTAGGAATACAGGGGATCCTGTAGGAATTCAAGACATCATGTAGAACACATTAGGACACCCTATAGGTTGACCTGTAGTGGCTTGTTTTGAGGACGAATTATGGAAAAATCCCCTAGTAAGATAGAAAATGACCCCTACTTGTCTCCCAAGCTTTCTCACCATTCTCCATCATCCCTAAGCCACCTGCCACATTACCAAAAGAAGTTAGCTTTCACACTTTCACATAAAAAAGATAAAAAGAAAAGCAGATTTTTTTTTTTTTTGTAATTTTATTTTGGTTCAGTTACATACACAACAATAAAATGTTTGATGTTTTAATTTGCATGCCTAGGATAGTAGGATTTTTTTTGATAGGTAAGCACCCATGAGGGATTTGAACCAGTGACTTATCGCAGGGAGTGCCTTAACAACTCGCCCACTCACTGTCAATCCAAAGCCCCATGGGCAGGATAGTAGGATTGTATACATGTTAACTTAGCATTCTTTTGAAGCAGAGCCTCTTAGCAGTTCATTAGAAGAATGGTGTGTTTAATCATTTGATTTCAGTCTTTTTCCTTACTCCAGTAGGCAAGATTTATCTTAGTGTAGTTTTTTTTTCCCTCATTCGTAATCAAGCTTCTTCTAAATCAATAGAAGTCTGGTTTGAAAAGCCTTAATCATCTATCGCCAGCTTAACAGTGGCAAAGAGCAAACCCATCACATTTACTTGTGTATACAACATTGTCAACTCCGAGTTTGTACGAACCCCAGGTTGATAAAGTAAAGTTGGTAGCCACAGGAGTTGCAACATTCTTATTGTAATAATAGTGCTCATCACTTTTTGGCGCCATTGCTGGGGAGGTGTCTGAGTAATATGTGGTTTTTGCTTTCTTTCTTCCATTCCTTATCTCTAACATTTTGTAATTAGTTTCATTTCTACAAAAGTAGTTAGTTTTCTTTCTTTTCCATTCTGGATTCTTTTCTTTCGTTTCCATTCTGCAAGTGATATTTCATTTTTATGGTTCGCAATGTGGAATATATTCTTAATTAATTGTGAGCAGTATTACTGTTAAACACACATGGGAGCAAGAACAATAGGAAAGATAAATCATGTGAGTTCAATTTTTATTAACAAGAGATATACATTTATAGTACATGTGGTGACCGTTGGGATTCACATCCCAAGGTCTCTTGGACTCCTTTTGTCCATTCAGCTTCCACACTAACATATTGAGGATTGGGTGTCCAAAATTCCTCCCCTTAATCCGAAGGGTTATGTATGAGTCCAAGAAGAGAGCTATAATACAAAATGTGCAAAAATGCACGGCAGAACTAGGCTGAATGTGCTCTATGAAATGTTGGTATAAAGGGCGGTAGTTTAAGGATGACCACCAACACTGTAACGCTTAGTGCAGTTCCTAGAACTCTTCCAAAACTGGCAAGAATCTGAAGTCTTCTGCTAGAGGAAGTGCTCCTACTGTTTTGAAGGGGGAAACCTTCAACCATGAAAGGGAGGTCTCACCCTGTGATGGTTTAAGGATGACCAACAACTCTGGAATTCTTAATGCAATTCCTAGAACTCTTCCAAAACTGGCAAGAAGCTGGAGTCTTCTGCTAGAGGAAGTATTCTCAATTTTGTTCCCGGAACTCTTCCAAAACTGGCAAGAAGCTGAAGTCTTATGCTAGAGGAAGTGTCCCAGATTGCCAACTGAAGGCATGTTCATGGGCATCTTTGTCTCTGGTTACAACTCTGAAACTGATGTGGCAGGTTGTGGCTCAGGCTTGCTTGATGTGACTCTGAAGCTTGTAGATGACCATCATTTCCGCCCCTGTCAGATACAAGGTGAGAAGATGGAGAAAACTCAACAGGAAGGTTGTTCAATACTCTGTAACAAGTTCTGACATGCGTTTGGAATATCTTCTTGGCTGTTGATGCCCATTGCCAAGAAGTGATCCATCCAAAATGAATCTTTGTTCTTGCAGGACGTTTATTTTTGAAGCATCTGTGTGAAGAATGGCTAGTTTTATGACAGTACTTACATGGATGAAGATCAAAACAGTGATATTTCAGATGGCCAACTCGATCACAGTGTTGGCATTTCATAATATGTTGTTGTTGTCGTTGTGGTAGAGGGGCAGAATCTGGAATAGCTGGAGGTGAACTGTCATGAGGAGCAGGTGAACTATCATGAATAAATCCAACACTCTGAAACTGAATGGGCTTGGCATAGTCTAGAATATGAAAGGACAAGTCCTTGTCATATCCAAGACCAGTTTTGTGCTTGTTGTGGACAAGCTGTTCCCAAGGTCTAATGATGGGCTTGGGAAGTGCACACTGAGTTTCTGCATCTGCATGTACAACTGCTGCATTATTAACTTATTGCTGATGGGTGGTTGTCTCAATGTTCTAAACAAAAACAGGTTCAGAATGATGTCTATTTTGATGTAGCTCTTCTTGTTGTAGCTGTGATTCAAGCTGCAAAAAATCAATCTTTTCCTTTGCATTTTGTAGACAGACCTGAATATCTGTGAGTGAAACTTTGCTGACTTTTAATGTATCATGAGTAGTAGACGACATTAGAGTTTTGAGGAACTCTAATACTTCAGTGTAGAAAAGTAATACCTACTCACAGTACACAATAATATCCTTTATACATGTGCAACAAATGATCAGAGTTCAACCAGCAAGCACCGATTACAATCGATTACATGAAAATAAGAGTTTACTCATGACCAGCATTATGTTCTAACAAAACAACCGACAAAACTTTTCTCCATAAAATACTATAATCAGCCCACAAAACTCTTTATGCAGTAGTTGAAGCAAGGAATTAGTGCACTATAATGAATTTTAAATACAAAGCCACACTGGGCAGCAACAACTGCAAACTTGCTTGAATCCTTCAAATACTCCTTCACTTTCTCGACCAGTGGAAAAGAATAGTCAAGTTCAATAGCGACTGTAACCATTCATGATAACATGTGGAACAACTACACTTGTTGGATTACATATTCCCAGAGAAATAATATCATAATATTATGTGGAACAATGCAGATATATAAACCAAGTCAACATTGTAATTTCAAGGGTTTCATAGTAGCACATGCATATGAACATGCATCTCAGCCTATTCTCAATCAGTACCTCAATGTCTGACAATAGGTCTACGAGGAGGCATCTCCAGCGGATAGAATGACACTATTCGCTGACCCCGTCTTTTGTCTCTTTCATGTTGTCTGGGGACAACACTATTTAAACTAGTGGATCGTTTCAGATAAGCAAGGTGCTCACAGTTTTGCACATCAAGTTTTCTTGGGCTCTCAGTGGAAGGGTTCACAACCTGGGATAGAAGTAACATCAGTGTTGGCATGCCCTATTGTCTAGCAGTGAGAAAGGCATGGGTTCTCTTGCATTTATATGTGGGTGATAGCGGCCTCTGCATTTATATGTGGGTGACTTCCATTTCTCACAGAAATCTGCAATTAGACAGCACTGCAGGAATAACACCCGTCAATTGCAGATAATGCAAGTACCTGAAGAAGCTTAATATTTCTAATCTTAGAAGTAATTTTACCCTCTATAGCAATTCCCCCAAGTCTGAGTACAGATAGTTTGGCCAAGCTCCCTATTGCAGGAGGAATGTTTCCACTAAACCCTTTAATGCTCAAATCAACAACATCAATATTTCTGCATGACCTAATACTAGCAGGAATACTGCATGTTAAATTATTTGCAGAGACAGACTTTCTGCACCCCGTCACTGGAAAGCTTATTCTGAGAAACTTCAAATTATTTCTAGCTAGAAAGACGTAAAATATCAGGAAGAAGGCACCCAGTAAAAAAATTATCATATACAGACAAGAATCGAGATTTCTCAAATTGAGAATCCCTGAACGCAGAAAACCATAGAACAAATTACTACCCACAGACAGAAACTGCAAGTTTTCGCAGTCTCGTAGTTCGTCAGGCAAAAATCCCATCGAACCAGGGAGATATTTATTAGCTGCCTTTGTTTGACAAAAACCAAGAAACAATGAACAATATTGACCACGCTAGCATGTATTTTAGGCCACAGAGTTTCATGGTTGTAAATGTTCTTCATAAAATAGATACGACATTGCCTTGTCGTGATGGTAATTGAAGGCCCTCTCGTGATGGTAATTGAAAAGGAGAAATAATAACAATTTAAATACAACAGTTCTCCACTCTATCCCTACATTTCAGAAGCTCTGAGACCTGGCTTTGATATATGCCAAGAGCGCTTCAAGCGTCGACAAAACCAGCGTTCACTCCAGCGTTCAATCCAACTCTAAATAGAACGTTCAATCCAACGCTCAATGGAATGGTGTCATAAAATGTCAGGAGTCAGAAGTCAGAGAATATGAAGCATTTATGGAGTCTGAGCGTGTTCAAATGAACAGGGCTCAGAAAATAGAATATGTCAGGGCAGTGCAGGGGTGGTAGACAGAACGTAGGTATGGCAGTCAGAAATAGAGAGAGCAATGGAGCAGATCAGGAGTTACAAAGACTGATATGTCAGGTAACACAGAATTGACATATATATAGATACCACAAAACAAGTGGCTCAAATTGGAGCAGGACCAGCAATTGCCCGCTCTTATACCATGTTAAACACACATGGGAGCAAGAACAATAGGAAAGATAAATCATGTGAGTTTAATTTTTATTAACAAGATATATACATTTATAGTACATGTGGTGATCGTTGGGATTCACATCCCAAGGTCTCTTGGAATCCTTTTGTCCATTCGGCTTCCACACTAACCCATTGAGGATTAGGTGTCCAACAACTACACTCCATTCTGGATTCTTTGCTTTCGTTTCCATTCTGCAAGTGAGATTTCATTTTTATGGCTCGCAATGTGGAATATATTCTTAATTAATTGTGAGCAGTACTACAAATTAGCTAATCTGATGATCAACAACCTATCGCTTGGAATTAGATGATTCAGTGGGAAAGAGGAGTTATAATGGTAACTACATCTCTCTCTCACTTCGCTGCTACTCAGGCCATTTTAAAATTATGCATTCAAGGGAGCTTGCTCTGCAACTGTTTGTTTCCATGCTGTTCTTGGTAGAATTCTTCTTCAAAAAAAAATTGTGGGAAGTTGAACTGATATTTTATTTGCTTGGCTCAATTGTCTCTTTATTAGCGATATTACACCAACCCTCTTTGAAGGCGAACCAAACAACGTGTCTACTCCAATGTTTGGTAGCGGTAAGCTTACATACTATACTTGATTACTTCTTCAAACCATTCATAGAATGTGTTAGTAATTCTTCTCGCTAACTAATGGAATTATTTGGAAAATTCCTTTTTAATCACATTTATTTTCCAACATTTGTATAGTTTGCTTAACCCTTCCTCTATTTACTAATGCAGGTTTGATGCCGCCTCCTAATTGTGTCATGCGTTATTCTTCTCCTTATAATGATTGATTCCGTACCAGAATGTTTTCAAATTTGTGGAGTTTGCAACCCCAAGCTGAACCCAGGTTTTGGCACTCGACTCTTCTTCGTACCGAAATGTAAAGTAGTGTTTTCCTTCAGATATTTATAGCCAATGGCCATAGAGTTATGGAGCCAGGGATTTTGAGTTGTGTTTACCTAAATCCTAGGGTTACGAGAGGATAAATTTTAATGGCGTCCGTTTCTATATCGTTTCTCGTCCTTTTTCTTATTTTTTATTTTGTTTCAGACATTTTTTCGGTGGAATACAAGATCTGTATGAAAGTTTCTTTTGAAAAAAGAAGTCCAAGCTTATTAACAATTTTCGTATAGTGGCTCTGCAAAATTTGGGTTGAGGGCAATATCATAGAGTCCTTTTACAGTAACATACATATATAGATATATATATATATTCATTCAATGCGAGTGCTTAAATAAAGGTTGGGTATAACAATTAAATAATAGAATTTTCAATCTCGGTTTCGTGTCTCTTCAATTAGCTAGTTGAATAGTTATTATGAGCTTAGTTTTCTAATAAAATACATGTAATTAAGTTCAACTTGTTTTCATTTGTATGTCTCTTTCCCTATTTACCATAAAATAACAAGTATTGTATGTATTTACCATAAAATATGAGTTAAATTTGTGCGACTAATAAACTAGTAATTACAGGAAGAAAATTATTTGTTAGTAAAGCCATTTTTCTTCATTTCTTATTAATAACTGGGGTTTAGATTCATGTTCTTGAGTGAAATTTGTAATCCTCATTGCCTTATTTTTAATTTTATTTTTTTTTTCCTTTAAAAAAATAAACTCACGTAACAATTCTGAGTTAACAGGGCAATGATAATTTTGCTAAGGATTTTCTGTTTGTACCGTGACTTGGGTTATTGAAATATCTGTCACACTTATCATATATGCTAGGCTCTGTTATGATTAATTTATTTCAACTAAAAGCAATTTAGTTGGCGGCCCTATGTAGAGTTTCCACATGGGTTTTCATGTATGTTCATTTATTTTTTGCATTCAGAAGTCATGACCGTTCTAGGGTATTGTTAACCAATTTTTCATGGAATTAACCTCCTTCGTCATAAATTACTGTCAAGATTGCAGGTTTTCATGTATGTTCATTTACTCTTTTGAGTAGGGAAGCCATGACATTTCTACGCTATTGTTCACCAATTTTTCCTGGAATTAATACCCTTCTTCATAAATTACTGTCAAGCTTTATATATAGAACGAATATGTTTTCTTACCATGAAGATTTTACAGCCACAAGATTTCTTTAGTTACATAATACTTTGCACGGACCTCAAACTCTTCTAAATTCTCATAAAGCTCATTCAAACAAGATAATGGTAACCACGACAATTCCTCTAAGAAAAATTCATTTATTATTTCTATATACATTGCTTATTAAAGACATTAATATCCCTTGTTCCGAAGAAAAATACAACAATACAAAGTATTTATGTGTAGATACCACTCCTCCCGACCAATGAGAATGGCAATCACTTATATTTCTCTCCCAATCCTTTTCACTTTTAGAACAATTTTCAAATCAGAAACCTTCACATGTTCATCCAAGACCACCTAGTGCAAACTAGCTACAATCTAGGCATTAGCTTTAGCACTTTGGCTTCAAATGAAATTCCACTGGTTGCACTTAGGCTTCAAATGGAATTCCACTGGCCAATGAGCGTAGGAACTCTATGTTCCTATGTCTCCCTTTGAGAGGGTCCTCCGTTTAGTCTCTTTTCATCTCCCTTTTCAGTAACCTCAAGTTTTTCATTTGAAAGTCTCCTCCCTTTCTGTTCCTAACAGAGATAATTTATCTTTGGGAGGTGAGTAACTGCCTAACTATTCTTGTTAATGAAAATTTTCCTCTAGGGACAATTTCATGGCTTGCCACAATAAACTTTTAAATAAAATTAAAATAATATTTCTAGGCTTTCTACCTAGCCCATGGTTTACTAAGTTACTGTAGTAAAGTAAATTATACATTTATTTTCCATTGAGGGATATGACATCTATCATGCCTCAATCTCACAAAGTGTCAACCTAGCATTGTATCCAAAGATATTTCTTACTATGACTTTTTATAAATTATAACGTAAATCATTAATTATTGAAAGATGTTTCCTTAAGCTAATAATAATGTAACATAGTTGTTCATTTTAATTTTAAAATAAATACTTCAACTAGCTCATTTTAATTTTAAAATAAATACTTCAACTAGCATTTTGAATAAAAAATGGTTTTGGAAATTTGTCCTACATACTTATTGCTTTACAATTTAAAATAAAAAAACTTAATACTCAATCTTGGGAAGTGTCAACCTAATAGCATTGTATCCAAAGCTATTTCTTACTATGACTTTTTATAAATTACAAAGTAAAAATTATAAGGTAAATCATTAATTAATGAAGGATGTTTCCTTAAGCTAATAATAATGTAACATAGTTGTTAATTTTAATTTTAAAATAAATATTTCCATTAGTATATTGAATAAAAAATGGTTTTGGAAATTTGTGCCGCATACCTATTGCTTTACAATTTAAAATAAAAAAATTAATAGTAATATTCAATAAATTTTATATTACTATGAAATAAAATTAAAAATAAAAAAACAAAATATGATATGTAGGCAAACTCTAGAGTAATTAAGCCTTTCAACACCCTATTTCAAATATCTTAAAAAATAAATAAAATATAAAAGTGCCCACAAAGAATTAACGAAAAATCCATAATAATGTGACTAACCAAATGTAATAAATAAAAATAAAAAACGATAAAAGCATGAACTGAAACTCTATTGGCAAGATGTGCGGTTGAAAATAAAAAAAGCATGCATTAATAGAAAGAACCACCAAAAAAACCCAAACAAACAAAACCATCAGCCAAACCCACACCAAAAAAGCATCAACTCAACCTATTTTCAAAGGCGCTGATTCAATTGAAGGGAGAGCAGGGAATTTATGTAACCATTCCAGAGAAAGTAGAGGCGGTAAAACTCTTGTAGCCGTTGAAGGGAGTTGGGGAAATCCTATATATACATATAAAGTCTTATCACCTTTCTAGCATCTTCCTCCTCCTTTGTCCATATCCGGTCAGGTTATGCTTCTGTGTTTAGTTGTCTGTGTGGTTTGAGTTTGGGTTTGTCTGTGTGGAGTTTGTGTTTGAGTTTGTCATGGTTGTGTGGCATACAGGAGGAGACTGGCTAGAAAAGGGCAGGGAAGTTGAGTTGCTTAACAGTTTTTTGGGGCTCATAGAGATGGATTATCTCTCAGAAATGGTAGGGATCAAATTTTATTTAATTTCACTGTTTCTGTTCATCTCTGTTCTGTTGCGAAAACTAATTCCATTTGATAACCTTGTATTTTTTTCTCATGGAAATGAATAAAAGAAGGAAAGAGGTGGTTGACGTCGCTGTTGTTCAAAGCCTACCTAGCTGATCCCAATTACCTGGCTTAAGAAATGAAATCGAATCCCAATTCCAGGCATGTAGAGATGGCCCTGTATCTGTATCTGTTTTTCTCCCTTTCATTACTTTAAACATGGTTCTTATATCGTTGCGGTATTGGCTAGTCCCTCGCGCCGGTATTTATATCGTTCCGGTATTAGCTACGCCCTCTACCATTCCTCCTAATTTTTCAGGAGATAGTTAAAAAGGCAGATATATTGTGTGTTATGTGCTACTTTAATCCATGGTCTTTAACCCTTATCATTTTTATCTGTAACTAAATAAAACCCTGAAACAATTTTAATATGTCAATTAAACCGACCAAAGAATTTATTGGCTCACCCTCAACCTCATTAACTGAACCAACATTGTCTTCGTTACCCTTTCTTCTTCCTGCTGGCTGGTTTATTAAATTATCCAATTAATAATATACATTTTCAAATTATTAATACAACTCTGTAAGAGTAGTTACTCTTTCTTATCATCGGTTTATTCAACTTTTAAATTAATAATAATCCAATCCAGCTCAGCTCTTTCGTGGCAATTGGGAATTCTATGTTATACTTCAATCCTTCTTTGGTGATTCAACGCCCCCATCAAGTCTCGATTCGGTCTTCGGTAGTCCACTTGTATTTGAAATGGCCCTCTACCATTCCTACTCATTTATCTCCCTCCGGTATTAGCTAGCCCGCGTATATTTGAAATGGCCCTCTACCATTCGTACTCGTGTTTCTGGGAGATAGTTAAAGGCCAATAAAATGGAATGGCCCTACATCTGTTGTTTTATATTTTCATATACAGGAGAAACCTACCATACGTTTTAAAAATCAAATTGAGTTATATCATTAATTACAATATATAATCATAATTCATAATATAATATATATTTTTATTTAAATTATTTTTTGGATGAGAAAATAAAAAATAAAACTCATATTTCATTAATAATACATTTATTGAGTTGAGTTGAGTGAATGCGAGTCTGTTTGATTCCCAAAGTCAAAGGAAGGGCAGTCCAGCAACTGAACATTCACGGCTCTCTCTCAATAATGGCTTATTTTAATGAAACAATTATACACCAAATGTCCAAGTTTTCTCATGTATATAGCATGTAAGGTTGAATATAGAAAATGAAACAATTATACACCAAATGTCCAAGTTTTCTCATGTATATAGCATGTAAGGTTGAATATAGAAAAATGGCACTGAGTGTGATACATATGCAAAAAAAAATACATATACATCAAGGTTTTAAATGACGTCTAGACTCCAAAAACCATAAAGCGACAACCTACAACCTACAAGCTACATAAATTACTACATATGATCAGATTTATTCCCACCTAATGGTGCCATTGTAAATAACTCGTTTAATCCCATGCATGTCAAAAGTATAATATCATTGTACTATGCCGTTGAAAGTTTTATAATGGAAAGATATGCTGGCAATGCCACATAAAAATGACGCTCCTTGAATAGTTGGATACATTTGTTCTGATGTGAGATCACTAATTGAGATTAGAAATCACAAGGGTTGGTGTGGAGTGGAGTTGTTGCTTAAGCTGTTAAAAGCCATTATTTCTTATTAGATGAAGGGAAGGAAAGATACTTGTTATTCCCCATGAGTATCTAATTTAAGGTCCAAGTAATAGGCAGAAAACGAAGCAGGAGCTTTATTTAGAAGTTAGGAAGTTTGAGGAGGTTGTGGAGCTATATGAGGTATCTATGATGAGGCTAATCTTGGATGATTTGTATCTTCTCTAGACCTAGGTATTCTTGAGTCATCAATGATGAAATTTAGATACAGAATTTGCTCTGTTACAAATGAACACTTTCCAGGAAAAGCATAGAACATATATTCCCTGAGAGTCTACAGAAATACGTGCCTAACATGGTAAAGGTGCTCTTATTAAGTGTCATTGTAAACAAGGATGTAATCTGGACTAAGTTATCAGGTTTAGTGAACTTGATTCTTTAAGATCAAAATTGCCAAATTTTGTTTGATCCCTAATTTGTTAGATTAAAATTTGAGATCACTAAACCTTAAGGTGAACTTGAATATGTGAGTGAACTAGAAAATATTCATCAAAATTCATTGGAGTTTGATTGGGGCTTGACTGATGAATATAAAACAATTAACAAAAAGAAAGGTCTTAGGTTTGAATAAAAGTAGCAATCTTCACTTTTATATTTAGAGAACTAGAGTTGTTTTCAGCCATTAAGGATCTACCATATGGTTTTGGTTTTACCAAAGCATGATGTGGAACTCCAGTTTTGCCATAAGTTTTTGGGCATGAACTGTTGCTGAGTTTGGTGTTCTCTGTGTCCCTCTCCATTGAAAAGAGGTCCTTTTTAAGGATAAATGGAATATCCTAGAGGCGTGAAGGATTTTACAAGGCTAATGGGCGTCTCCATCTTGTGGAAAAAAGGTGTCAAGCATGTCCTTTCATGAGACAGCTAAAGCACCATTCCAATGGGGAGATTAGAGGTCTTAGTATAAAGTGAAAATGTGGACTCTATTGGGGTCAAAAGCTTGCCCTTCTTGCCTTTTAAGTGGTAGGATACTTTTGTTACTGCAATTTGGCTTCATAACGTATAATTCTAGAGGTATTTTTTTAAGTAGTGAAACATCTAACGCATTTTCAGCGAACCATCCCAATTCAACTGTTCAACTTGTATGGATGGTTAAATTCAACTATGCCAATCTTCCCTTCATTTCTTTTAATATTGAATCATCTTTACCATTTTATGTTTGTTGGAAGATGAGAGAAGCTGCATCATAAGCCTTCATAAAGAATGTATCCTAGTTCTACTCTGTTTGCCTCAACGAAATTTGCAGTCTGGGTGCTACTTAATAGGAGCTTACCATCAACATGGCTTCTCAAAACACGAGTACTTCTGAAAATTTTGATGATAAAGATATGGCATAATTTGGAC
>APFE030072793.1:0-13793 GCA_000404065.3 Pinus taeda
TTGCATTTCTTCCTCTTCTTCATGAGTAATGCTAGAGCTTTCAGGTCGCCTACTAGGTGTTTCCATTTTCTTTCTTCAGGGCATCAATTATTAATAATAATGCTTCACTATGCCCTTTGAATTCCTTCAAAATAATTTTTCAAACCAAGCTTAAGCAAACATTTACAAAAATATACACACCTTTTTTCACTTTGTAGGAGCTCGATATTGCCTCTGATGTATCTCAGTAATTTAGGACCATCTAGTTTTGAAATTATGACCTGCAGTAGCCCTCTGTGTCCTCTTTCCAATTCCACCAGTCTGACTGCAATTGGATTCTCCAATGAAGAGTTATGCCAAATCTCCCACAGTGACCTGATTATATACTAATTTAGTAGAGCGAACTTGTACGACGTGCCAAGTGTCCCTGTTTTGATCTTTGGCCCTAAAAAATATCTACAAGAAACTACAGTCCGTCCTCTTTTTGTACCTTCTTACGAAATTTCAATCTGATGCTCAAAGAGAAAGTTATGACGATTTTCCCCAGGTCACCTGTTTTGAATTGTAATTTCAGGATTCTGCAAAAGGACCAACTTCTCAGTTCTTATATCTCCGTAAAATATTACCGCGAAACGCTCTCCAAATTCGGACCTTGAGATTTAGTGGCAATGTTCTTCTAAAATGGGTTTGTTTAGCTTATGAAATGTTCATTGTATAAAAAAAAGTTTATAGCGTAAATGCCGATTTTATGACCTGTTTGGAGCCAACGAAACCCTAGGAATCCAAACTCTGATACCAAAATGTTATGAAACCAGGCTTTCCTTTAAGAAAAGTAGAAAAGAATAGATTCAACACCTTGGATTTAGCCTCTTCAAAGGTTTCTTGGCTTCATTCCTCCTTTACATTTTACATAAATGAACAATTCTGGATGATTCAAATGATAAAACCTCCTTTCTATATATAGGAGTCTAAGGAGTCACAATATAACTCAGCTGACCTAACAATAATAATAGAAAGCCACAAAAATAACAATAGAGGGATTCTATGGGGCACAGTAATAACAATATGGGGACAATAGGGGCACAAAAATATTAATAAGGGGTACAACTAAAATAGTAATGGGGTAATCACTAGTATTATAGGGACCCAACAAGATATTTTACTTTTTAGAGCTGTGGACCTCAAATCATCTATCCGGAGCACTTTAGGCATAGTCGATCTTGGAAATTGGCTCAATGTAGATACATTTTGATTACTTGAGGCAGCCAATATTAACACATACCTGACCTTTACATCAATGTCAGCTACAGTAATGATCAAAGAAGGATTATGGATTCTGAGAATCCCTTTCATGCTTGCATAGGTTGAATGGGTGAGAGAAACATTAGAATGTGATGATTCTGAAATTGAATTAAGCTCCAAATTAAATATTTTGAAGCATCTCTCTTGGAAAACTACTTTTGGTCATCGTAGATCCAAAGAAGCCTCTTCACTTGGGCATAATGAGCCTCTTCATACAACAATGAATGCTTTCTTTCCTACAATAGATCATAATTTTTCAAGGAGAGGAGCCAAGACAACAAATTCATTCACAGAATGACCATAAAACATTTCATCTATATCTTGAGGATACATTGCAGCCCATTGTGTGATGTAGCCATGAGAAAAGACTCTCTACCATTGATCATCACTAATTTTCACTATATCCTTGTGAATTATAGTGGTCTCTGAGACATATGAAAGTTTATGATCATTATCTCCCCATGTTTCTTTGTCCTGTGGGTCTGTTGGAAGAACAAAAGGTCCAGCATTTATGTACTTTTGAAATAGGTATCTGTATCAAAGGGTTACAATGGCATGGTATATTATATTTGAAAATGGAAATTTAAGAGTATGCATGCATATATAATTGCTCCAAAGCCATCATGTGACAAAGGTGGAAAGACGTTACTCCCTTCGAAGACGATTGAAGGCTTTAAAATTGTTGATATCATTTGTGTGTTTTTTTTACAGAATCTGGCCTACATTGATTAGTATTTGAACCCTCGAATTGATATTGAAATATTAATTCAAAAGATGCATGGAAGGGTTTTCTCTTGGAAGATTCAAAATTATCCGAGATGATCTCCTCAAATACACAATTAGTTTGAGCTTATGTCTGTCAAGATTGAAGGAGGAGCATGATTCACGATGGTCAGGATTTCTACATGAATGTAACTAGAGTATGATCATTTTATTGGAGAATGGTGCCTTATTAAATTATTGCATTATTTCTTTAAATGTGCAGGGGATATTCAATAATGACGGGATGAAAGAATCACTTGGGGGAATTTCTTTAGAGATAGTACTCACTTCTAAAGAGATAATGTATTGATGATTTTATGTAGTTGGTCCTCTCCTATAAGGAATCTATTTCTTTGTCTATGTGCCCCACAGTGTTTCTTATAGTATGTTATTTGTTTACTCCAACTGTCTAGATATTTTATTGGAGATCACCTTAGAATTAGTTATGATTCTTGAACCTATAATTGCTAGAAGCTTCAAACTTAACAGACTTATGCTTGTCAAATTATTTTCTTAGAAAATGATCACCTCTATGAACATCATTGTGGGAAATTTTTCTTTTTAGACCCCCTTTCCATTGATGTCAAAGGGGGAGATAATCATAAGGATGGAGGCTAATTTATCAATACTTAGGACAAAAGGGGGAGGATCAATGTTTTTCCATCAATGCCAAAGGGGTGATTGTTGGCATTGTTTTCATTGATGGTAAAGGAACAACACAAGGGCAGCAAGCAAAGGAGCAACAAGCAAGGAGTAGAGGCAATTTATGCAGTAGCAAGGCAAGAGCAGCAAAAGAGAAACAAGGCAATAGGAGCAGCAAGGTATGCAGGAGAAAAGAAAAGGAGAAACAAGCAACAACAAGCAGCAAAAGAGAAACATCAAGGAACAATGAAGGAGAAATAATAGGCAAAGGAGCAGCAAAAAGGAACAATGAAGGAGTAGCAAAGGCAGAGGAGCAACAACAAGGAACAATGAAGGCGAAATAACAGGTAAAGGAGAAACAACAAGGCAATATATTCAATAATGAACAAGATCATCAATGCAAAGGAACAGAAGAAGGAGGAGGAGTTATGATACATTGAAATGTTTTGATAATGTTTAGATTGCTATATTATTGAAGAATTTGTTGTGATGTGAAATTGGTTGATTGAGCTGAATTGTTGTGATGCAAAGGCAAGACTCCAAGGCAAAGGCAAAGATTGTTGTGATGCATCAATGATAAATATTGGTATTTTATGTTGGCATCAGGTTGATGCATTTAATGATTTCATGTGGCTAAAATTAATATTTGATGGATTATTTATTTTTTTGTTCTAATATTCAAGATATGAAGAGTTTGGAAATGAATGAGTGGAAGGAAAAGAGTAAATCCTATTCACTTCATATTCCTATGTGGAATACAAACAACCAACATACAATCTTTATAAAAGATGTGATTTTGGAAGGCACTTAAGAGGTTAGAGAATTGAAGAATGAGAGAGATTTGATTGAACTATTATGCATTAGTTACCTGGCACTTATGAAGCTGATGTGAAGCATATTTGAAGGGAAGAAGATGTCAAAATGAAGATGGAGATATGCAGAATTTATGAGTAGATAAACCATCACACTGTTATTTCTTGTTTGCATCAGAGGATGGTAGTCTCCTTTCAAGTTGAGGCATGATAAATATCTCGTTGGAGCTGGTTTAGGTAGGAGCCTGCTATGGGTTGTAGCCTACATAAAACATATGGGAGTTGGAGCTTCCTTGCATGTTGCAGCTTGCATAAAATTGAGGTAGCAGCCTCCTATAGGTTGGGGCCTACAAAAAATCAAATGTAATAAGGAATAGGAGCTTGCCTTTGCATCAGAACAATAATAAAATTGTTGTTGTCTCCCTTTATGGGTTTCCACATATATCTGCTGTCAATATGCATTATTATTATGTGTTGATATGATGTTTTAGTTTGCTTATTAATTGTTGTTCACATATTCAAATTGTTGGTCATCTTTTGTTCAGATGCTCATGTAATGGTTCGGTTAGTGAGATTGAAGAAAATAATTTAATGCTCATTAATATACTAAACTGATTCACCCCCCACCCCCCCTCATTTTAGTCAAGTTTTCATCAAGTTGAGTTTTTCTCTTATATGACCCGACCTCCAAGTTCCAATAATGGAAGTGGGGCTACCAACCAGAAACATACTACTATCCCTCAAGGACCCCAGATCACTCAGGTGTCTGACAACCACCCCTGGTGGTCAATCCCCAAGATGGAACTTCTTTTTCTCAAGCTTTACACCCCAACTGTAAGCATGAGACACTATGCATGCAGTTGGAAGGCTCCAACCACATGCATGAGCCTCACTCCATGTGGTTACAACTGAAGTTTTCTAGTTTAGAGTGTGAAGTTACGAGATTAGTGCCACTTTTTCAAGGCTAGCATACAACCCACTGCCCAGAACTTTTCATAATAAAATATAGGATGATAAAAATTATGTATAATGAATACTAAGGCTATATCTTGCTCAAAACATGGCAGTCACGTGATAAACATTTTGTCAAACACATGGTAAATATAGTAGTTACATGTCATGAATGCATATCTAATCATGATATTCTTAACTTCATCAGATAATCATCAACAAGGATCAATTCCCTCTCAAGCTAGCTACAATGACACTTGTTATCCCATGCAAAGATTAATCATTCAATAACTTATCAAATCATGAACAAGGTCCATAGCAAGAACAAATCATTCAACCATGTATATAACCAACATATAACCGGAATAGAATCCATGAAAAACCAACCATAAGATCAAGATAATAACAGATACACATGCTCATTGATCACAATAAGAAAATGAATCATATTAATATATGCAAAAGGAAACCGAGTCAAGTACTTCCACATAACACCCGACCATGGATTGGGTTGTGTTAATTCTAAGATTTTTCTATGTCGAAAGAATTACTTTAGCCCAATTCAATACTTCAATTAGCAATATATTTAATAATAATTAATCTTTTCAATCATAAATAGTTATTGAAGATAGAACAATAAATGCAATGAAAGAGGAGATAATCAACAAATCAACAAGAGACACCATATTTGGTCAAAGACCAAGGAAAAACCCCACTATGGGGGAAAACCCTTTGAATTTCTTCTTCTATTAGATTGTCATAAAATGTTTTAGCAAAGAGTACAATGAGTACAGTACAATGTCATGCAGAAAAAAAAACCAAATAACATTCATAAATATTCTTCCATCATCAATATACATCAGAGACAACTTTTCATGTCTTCAGTCAACCACAGTCAACTTTGGTCAACTGTAAAATTTCAGCCCTACTTTCTAGTCACAGGGAGGAGGAGATGTGGGAATGACTAGGAGATTTTAGTCACTCCCTTGATCCTATAAGCCAAAGACTGCAACCAAATTTATTCTTTGACAAGCTAGTGAATGTAAACCAAAACCATAGAAACATGTACGAACTTCGGATCCTATAATCTCAGACCTTTGCGAACTTCTTTTGTCGACCTAACCTCATACTTGTGCGAACCAATCAATGAAAGAAGAAGAAGAATATGTTTAGTGATTTCCAAATGAGATTGAGGTCACTTGTATTTATAGGCTTCCAAGGATGACCGATTTTCCATTAGGGGCAACCTATCCAAATGTGCATGTGTGGGATTTTCTTCATAAGTACACTTTCCCTTGTCCATATTTGATGATCTTTAGGATGATTTTGGTCCTCTTGAAAAGAGGAATTCAATGCAATAATAATATCCATAAAATGAGTCATCTAAAGTGGAATTTGACCCTAGTTTCCAATTTAACACTCCCTCTCAATTAGGGAGAATTCAACCTGCATCATGTAATGTGTATCTTGTCATCATATAATGTCCCATCTCTACTCAACTTTATTTGTTGAAAAATTCTCCAATATAAAGAAGAATCATTGGGGAGCATCAACTACCACCCTATATAGCATTGGAGAGAACATCTCAATCCGAAATAATATCAGGGAGCACATATCAACCTGAAACCACATTGGGGAGCATATTTCAACCTGGAATCTCATGGGAGAGTTAAGTATGTCTAACCTCATATCAAGAAATAGGTGAAATAGGGGAGCACATCTCAACCCATCCTATTACCCACTGATCTTCCCATCAATGCCCTTTAAGGGTAATGTGGTAGAACACTTGCATTATAATATGAGCTTGGGCTAGATACTCAACTTACTAAAAGGTAAGGATCACATGCCCCAAGCCTCCTCAACCCATTGGCCGGACTGGGAGGGACAATCCCAACAAACCCAACTTGTGAGTATGATTCTAATTGTGGTATACTCTACAAATACCAAGACAAGGGAGCAACATCTCCAACCCTATGGGTAATATATAGGAGTGATACCCTATTGTCCAAAGATCCCTCAACCTCAAGAGCCCTTTATCTCAATTTCACACCCTAGGAGATCAAACAGGGGGGAAGAGCTAGCTCAGTGTCCTCAATCAGTGATGCCCCTTATCAGGAGGGGTAACATCTGTCAGTTCAAGCTACTCCCTGAAGACCAAGAAATTTCCTTTTGATAAAGCCTTAGTGAGAATACTTGAAATCTGCTCGTCAGTTGATATATGATGGAGTCTAATGGCTCCTCTATACACCATGTCTCAAATGAAATGATATCAGATCTCTATTTGCTTAGAGTTGTCATGAAATACTAAATTATCTTCTAGACATATCCCACTCTTTTTTTCACAATATATCATTGTAGTTTCCAAGACCTACTCGAATAGCTCTCCAAATGGCTTCCTCAACCAAACTACTTCGCAACTAGCCATGCTAGTGGAAATATACTTTGCCTCAGTGGTACTCAGTGCTACAGACTTCTACTTCCTTCTCATCCAATATATCATGGCAGGTCCAAGGCTAAATTAACATCCAGAGGTACTCTTCCTATCGACAACATTTCCTTCTCAGATAGCATCTGTGTATCCATGAAGTCAAACATCTCTGGTAGAATATCTCAGACCAAGTGTGATTGTCCTATGCAAAAATATGAAAATGTGTTTGGTGGTGATCCAATGTGGATGGAGAGGCTCAATCATGAATTGACTCAATGTGTTCACTACATAGAATATTTATAGATTGCTTTTCACCAAGAACATTAGAGCCCCAATCAATTATCTATATTTGGATGGATTCATGAAATTAGGTTCTGCAGCTTCTCCATATAACTTCTTGAAATTAATCTCCGTCAGTGTAGGTAGAGACTTGCATTCTGTCATTTTCTATCTCTCTAATAGCTTCACAACATATTTTCCTTGTGAAAGGAAATTCTTATCAGGCCTTTTCTATACCTCAAGGCCTAGGAAGTAGTGCATGAGTCCAAGGTCCTTCATCTTGAATTCAGAGGCTAGCTCCCTCTTACACTCGATCATCAGGGGCTCACTACCTATCAAGAATAGATCATCAACATATAAAACCAAAATAAATGACATGACTTGGACTACTTTGCAGTAGAGGTTGGGATCGACATTGCTTCTAGTGAATCCCAACTTCACCAAATAATTGTCTATGTAGGCTTGCCATGCTCTAGAGGCTTGCATCAAACAATGTAATGCCTTCTTCAACCTACAAACATGCGTCCTCTACTTCAAATCCTATTGGCTACTCAACGTACACTTTTTCTTGTAACATACCATGAAGAAATTTTGTCTTTATGTCCATCTGATGAAGGGTCCATCCTTGACTTGCAATGAAGGAAACTATCAAATGAATGGTTGTCTATTAAGCCACAAGTGAAAATATATCGTCGTAATCTTCTCCCTCTTTCTATGAAAATTCTTAGGCCATGAATCTTGCCTTGAATTTCTCAATGCTACCATCAAATCCATGTTTTATCTTGAATATCCATTTTGAAGTCATTACGGATTTTCCCTTTGGTCTCGACACGACATCCCATACATTATTCTTCATAATTGATTCATATTCATTGGCCATAACATCCTTCCAAACTTGTTCTTTCATAATTTCTTCAAAGGTGGGAGATTCAGCTCATGGCTGAAACATACCCCTGGTATCTACATGGCTTATTGTTTTATCTAACTAATCTTTGAATGAGAGTGTGTCTCTCATCATCCTGTAATGTGTCACGAATCTAAAGTGGCCTCTTCCTGGTGGGAGGATCACATGGAAGAGGATCTAAAGGATCCATGGGATCATCGACAATATATGTCTCATATTCAGGCACGGAAGGACTATCTAAAATATCCATGTCATCATTCTTCTCAGGAGGAGGAGGCAGAGGAAGTTCCCTTTATTTCCCAAGGGCAACATCTTCATCAAATGTAACATCCATACTAATTTCAAATTTCCTTTGACCAAGAATATATATTCTAAATGTTGTAGAATTTTCGCAATATCCAAACAACATACATTTCCTTCTCGTGGCATCCAACTTGTTTCTTTTGTCCTTTGGTACATGAAATTACATGGGGTAGCCAAAAATACAAAGATTGATAACATCAGGCTTGATACTTGTGAACATTATTTTGGTAGTCTTGGTGTCCAATGCTTGATGAGGCACCCTATTTTGAACATATATGACAACATTTGTTGCTTCCACCCAAATGAACTTTGGCAAATTTTGATCACAAAGCACATCACGATCAACATCAATAATGGACCTATTATTTCTTTCAATCACTACATTTTTTCGGGAGTATAGGGAATACTTGTCTCTTTCTTGATACCTTCCTTCTTGCAAAAATCAATTAACTCCTTTGAAGTGTATTCGCCACCATTGTTAGACCTGAATATTTTGATTTTATTCCCTATTTGATTTTCAAGAACATTTCAAAGGCTTCATCCTTGTGCTTCAAATAAGATATCCATGTCTTTCTTGAGAATTTATCAATGAAGGTGATGTAGTAGAGATGGCCACCAATAGAGTGCACGGGCATCGAACCACATATGTCGAAATGAATGAGATGGAGGATGTAAATTGTCTTGTTCTCGCTAGAGGGGAATTGTCCCCTTGTATTCTTCCCACTTTCACATACTGGACATACTCCATCATGTAGGGCTTGAACCTTGGAATCCCAGAGATCAATTTCTCCAATTTTGGAAGAGAATCATAATGTATATGGGCCAATATTTGGTGTCATTGATCGCTTATATGATTAGTATCATGGACCAATGTTAGAAAAGGTTTGCCAGTGACTCTATAGATTCCTTAAAATCTTGATCCCAATGTGAATGCATCTCTCATATGTGATCCAATGGGCCAAGTAAGAACATTTCCTTTGATGACGATAATCCCCATCCCTTTGTCTTCCAAAGTGGATATCGATACCAAGTTCTTCTTCAATCCTAGCACATACATCACATCATAAAGAAAAATAGATTCCATAGAATTCAAATGAAATTTGGTGAACCCAAACCCTTAGACAGGATGAATAGAATTGTCTCCAAGAATAATTTTCAAATCTGTCTCCCTCTCTATCAAATTAGAGAGAACTACTTATACCCAAATAAGTGATGAGTTTCCCTACTATCAAACAACCAACTATCCCACGAATCCATATGAGAAGAAATAATAAGGGAATATATAAGAATATATTCAAATTGATTTGCAACATTACTTTCATACGTGGAGAATCTTGAATTCTTTTGGGGATGATGATCTTCTTCATGATCACTTGGAGCATCTCTTTTGAATATTCTCTTATCTCTTCCATTGAGATCATTCCTTCAATCATCTTTTATTTTTCAATCATCAAACATGTTATTCTTACTTCTAGTGTTGTAGCATGGACCACGGTTCTTCTCGGGGCATTCTCAAGCATATTGGCCTTTCTAATGACAATTGTAGCATTCAATGTGCAATAATTCCTTCCTTCTATTTGAATTTCAAGGAGGATACTTTCTTGAATTTAATGGACCACCTTTTCCTTTATTCTTCTTCTTGTCATGAGCGATGAATGCAATGGGCTCTCCCTCTTCATGCTTTTGAATCCTTCCTCTTGATATCATCCTTAATTCTTCTTGAGTGAGATTTCCAACAATCTCATCAAATGAAAGGAGGATATTTATTTTTCTTATAGTAGTAATAAATGTTCCCCAAATAGGATGGAGACCTCTTAGAGTCACAATAACCAATTCCCTGTTAGGAACAGATTCCCCAACTCTTTGCAATTGATCTCTAGGACGTGATATTCTCATAATGTATGTAGGATTGCACAAACTCTCCTTTTTTCATCTTGGTGTATTTGAGTTGATATTTCAAAGAGATGATTTCATTCAAACCGTTGACTTCATACATGCCAACTATCTTATCATACATCTCCTTAAAATTCCTCAAAATTCCAACATATGCAGGTAGATTAACTTGTAAACCATAAGCTATAATTTGCTTTGCTTTTAACTCACCTTTCTTGTACTTGTTATTGGCAGCAGTGGAAGTATTCTCCGAAGGCTAGTGTATTTTTCCTTGAATGTATTCCAAAACATCAGTGTTATCAACTATGATCTCCAATCTGACTTTCCATGTAGCAAAATTGGATGAGTTACCCAAATTCGCATTTTCCTTGAAGAAGGAAAACATCTTGACTTGACTAGATAGGCTCCTTCAATTTCCAAATATGATTGCTTCAATGCTTGTCTCATTTTGGGCTTGTCCTTCACCTTAGCTCTGATACCATGTTAATTTTCAGCTTGTTCTATGCTAAATCAATTACTTTAGACCAATTCAATACTTCAATTAGCAATATCTTCAATAACAATTAATCTTTTCAATCATCAACAATAATTAAAGATAGAATAATAAATGCAATGATAAAAGAGATTGATTCGGATTTAAAGAGGAACGCAACAAATTACAGACATAACCATGTATACAAAGATGCAGCAAAAATAATACTTCATTTCATTAAGGTAAAATTCTTAAATATGCTTACAAACAAAAATGGGAATAAAGCAGCGAGGGCAATGGTAGCTTATCTATGAGAAGAGATGTGGCGGCTACATGCCTCTAAATTGTCTTACAATGAGGCTCGTAGGCCTATTTATTGTTGAGAAACAATGGAAAACCCTAAACATCCAAAAACCTAACCCTAAGAGATGAAGCGCCAAACTATGGGCCCCGTTTGGGTAAATTGGTACATCAACTTCCTGGGGTCGTAACTTTGGCATACGATCTTCGTTTGATGCACACAATACCTTGTTAGAAAGATCTATCCGAGGACCACAAATTTTGACTGGCTATCATTGGCCTATGGAGCCATGTTGCTCCCAGTTTTTCCAAAAAACGTCATTTAGGGCCTCAAAACGGCTCCGAAAGTTCGGGACACGAAAAATTGGCAAAAATAGTAAATTGTGCTTGTTAGCCTTGTTGGCATGTGGCCCAAAATGGATCCAAATATGCTCTCTAAGTCCTCGAAAACCAGTACAATCATGTCAAAGATCAAATCCAGTGTAGGAGAAGAACCCTTAGAGTAGCATAAAAGCACTATTGGGAGGAAAAAAACACATAAAAACAGTGAAAAAACCAAGTATCGGAGGCATAAATAGTGAAATGCACAACAGCCATCTTATTTGGCCAATCAACGGTCTAGATTTGATCGGCAGGTTGCAATCGGCACAGGAAAATAGTGGCAATCGGTACAGACCATATGAAACTTGCGATGGCGATCGGCGATTCAATGTGGACCGTCAATCAAGCATGCAGATTAACGGCCCACGTTGCATCGTAGGATCGCTATTGGAAAATACAAGGAGTGCTTATTGACCCGGGGCATGAGCGATATGCGATCGCGATATCGCATCGAAGTTTCACAAAGGCGCGATTAACCGGACCCGACGGTTATATACATGATATTGCATAAAATTTGAAGTTCGCCAAAAGGCAGTTTTCTATGTATTTTTGCATATTTCGTTTAATAAACGAAAAGAGAAGGCAAGTGTCGATGCGATAAACCAGAACTGAAAGGGTTCCTTAAAGCTATTATATAGATTTTGAGATTCGCAGAAAGGCCATTTTTAATGCATTTCCAATATTTTAATATATTTTTAAAACACAAAGGAAATCACGAAATAGGTAGGATTTCGGGCGGGCTGTGGGCGGTAAATGGTTTTGGTTGGGCTTCGCCTGATCCCATACAACGACTGCCACATGTCCAGGCTGAGGAGAGAGAAAACCACCCTCATCGGGTAGTTAACTCCCATACGAAAGAGTCGCCTGAAATGGATCACAATCATTGGACCTAGAGCTCCCAGATCAATGGTGGAGATGTGATATTGCTACAAAGGCAGACCCAATAGAGGAATAGGCCATATTTGAGGACTTTTGAAGTCCGAAATAAATAGAGATGGGTGGGATTTTACAGTGTTGTAGCGTTTCCTGTGTAAAACAGAAAACAATCATTATAAACATTTAAAAGGATTACAAAGTCCTGAAGACCCATTCCATCACATAACATAGGTCGGGAAACATTTAAAAGGATTACAAAGGCCCGAAGACCCATTCCATCACAGAACAAAGGCCAGGAAACTGTTGTCGGGAGACAGATGGCCAGAAAGGGAAAACAAAAGGCCATAGCACAATGCAGCCCGCAACAGAAGCAATCATGGATCATCTATGGCACAAGAGAGCTCCTTGATAATGCAGCAAACTACCAAAATTCAATTACTGCTATTAGAAGAAGAAACCTCCGAGCCCATGTGTGCCTAGTCAGGGCATCAAGTTGTTGAAAAGATAGAGAGGATAGATTAAGACATTTCTAACCTTTGAGAGTCAGGAGAATTGTAAAAAGGCCTATAAATGGCTGAAAGTTAGATGTATGAATGGTTCAACTTTTGGGGTCTGTGGAGACTCTGCTCCTCTGAGTGTCGCATCTTCATTCTAGCAATATAAGCTTCTTTTGTTGTTATATGTTCAATTCCCATTTTCTCCTTTGTTTTAAGCTTGCACTTGAATAGGTTATTCATGTTTTCTTTTGTATCTAATGCTAGATAATTGTCATCTTATCTCTGCATTGATAAATTAGATTTGCAAGCTTCATTTACTTCCTATAGCTAGTCATGCATATGTGTTTATGTATGCATCTACTGGTACAGTCAATATTCTCCATTATCCATTGAATCTATAAACTATTGAGCATTAGTGGTCTAAAGCCTTGTAAAGATGAGGGTGTTCATGCATGTCTTGAGTGAAAACAAAGTTGAAACAGTCATCTGACTTGATCCAAACCATCATCCATTCCAATAGTTTAGAGAACAATATTGAAGATTATATGTTACCGTGCATCTCTGAGCTACAACCTGGGAGAGTTCCCTAGAGTGATAACATAATTGGCGTCATTGTTGGGGAAAGGAGACTAAAGCTCAGCTTCCCTGGTAGACGACACAGATCCAACTTTGATGATAGACAATGTTTGGGCACCTTTTCGGTTGTAATCATCTATCTGGCGACTCTATTAGAGGAAGAACCTCTTGGCAACTCCACTTCATAGTTCTGGCTCAGTTTGTGAGGCAAACTCGGAGAAACCCTCAGAAACCACAAGCTGACCCAGTATCTAATATTGAAAAAATCATCAAATAAAGAAAAGTATTGCAGAAATGAGCATCAGGTTCACGTAAATCTAAACAATATTCTATATCTCTTGAAGAAAATCATGTAATAGAACGAATACATGTTGAGAGTATAGCTTCTAATACTAGCAGTGAAGAAAAAATATCAGAAATTCATAAAGCTCGTTAT
>APFE030072796.1:0-14727 GCA_000404065.3 Pinus taeda
CTTCCAAGGCCCCAGATTAAGCAGTTGGGAACCTTAGCTTCTCTGCCTAACTATTGGTCTGCCAAGATTAAACAGTTTGGACAAACTTCTTTCTCTATTCTACAACAGAAATTGAAACATGGCATGATCCAGATTAGACTGTTGGACCATCCATCACAATTTAGTAAACATGAAGGCATGTACACACCTTGCCTTGTCTTGGAAATATGGGATCTTTGTATCAGCAAAGCAGAGCATATTTTGCATTTGAATTTGCCAATCATGAAATATGAAACCTATTGGTATAGGTATCCAACAGTGGCTCCACATGGGGATGGTTTTTCTTCTTGAAATACCAAGAACAGCAGGTCAGCATGCCTTGGCCCTTTGACTAGTCTTTCAAAACTTCGAGCTTTTCTTCCTTGAAACCTCAAAATGGTAAACTGTCATATTTATAGAACTTGCTGAACTACAGCCTTTTCCTGCTTCTGCAAGATCCTTGAAACTAAGTTATTCACAAGTTTAAAGGGAACACTATACACAGTAAATTATGTACAAGGGACAGCCATGCTATATTCATGGAAGGTAGTCAAAATAGTGCTTCAACATCCTGCCATTCACAGGACCTTCATCCAAATTAGTTTCATCAAGATAAGAAAGTAAGTGTTGTTTCCTTGTACTGCTTGGATGATAAATGGTCCTCTCCAAAGGGAATCAAATTTTCCATGTTTTCCTTTA
The DNA here is from genome assembly GCA_000404065.3 of Pinus taeda. NCBI lineage: Eukaryota > Viridiplantae > Streptophyta > Pinopsida > Pinales > Pinaceae > Pinus > Pinus taeda. The sequence continues at coordinate 718 of APFE030072796.1, forward strand.
TCTTCCCTTCTTGAATCCCACTTGAGAACTTTTTCACCTATGTTGAAATCCTTAGCCTTAGTCCTTCTGTCAAAAGCTTTCTTCAGCTTCTCTTGTAAGATTTGAACTCTGTTATAAACTTGGTCTCTAGTTTGCTGTAAACATATAATTTGATTCACCCTCCTTTGCATATCATTGGGCTCAGCTTGACTTTCCTGAAGTAGTTTCATAACAGGGATCCCTAGTGATGAAGGAAATTTGGCTTCTAATCCATAGACTAACTCATATGGGCTGACCCCAATTGATCTCTTGGTTGTTAGTCTATCTGCCCATAAGGCATTTACAAGTTTCTTATGCCAATTCTTTTTGTTTTCTTCCAATACCTTCTTTATCATGTTTACAAGGCTTTTATTTGATGATTCTGCAAGGCCATTTCCTTGGGGATAGTATGCAGTGGAATGGCCAAAATTAATGTGGAAATTGTGGCAGAAGCTTACCATCTTCTTAGATCTAAAAGCAGCAGCATTGTCTGTTATTATCTTATCAGGACATCCAAATCTAGCAAGGATATTGGTCTCAAGAAATTGAATGATAGTGGAGTCATTTGCTTGTCTACATGGGATTGCCTCAATCCATTTAGTGAAGTAGTCTGTAGCTGTTAGAATCCATCTATGTTGGCCTGAAGATGAGGGATTAATTTCTCCAATGAAATCCAAGCCCCATTGCTGAAATGGTCTCTCTGTTGCAATAGGCCTTAAAGGAAGTGGTAGTAACTTTCTCTTTCCCTCAAACACTTGACATTTATGAAATGAAGTGGTAAATTTCTTGATATCAGAGAAAACAGTAGGCCAATAGTAACCAGCTCTCAGTATCTTATCCACAGTGGACTTCCAATACAAATTTCCACCACAATCACCTGCATGAAATTCTTCCATGATTTTGTTAGTCTCATTTTCAATCAAACAGTTGAATAAGATACCCTCATGGTTTTTCCAAAGTAGATTGCCATCCATAACACAAAATTTTGAAGCTTTCATTTTTAGGAACCTACATTTAGTTCTGGACAGCCCTGGGGGAGCACACAGGTTTTGTAACACATAACAGATATCAGAATACCAGGGGGATTGTTCAAAGGCTACATTGATCTTTGGAGTCGCCAGCTCCGGTTCACTGTCCAGTTGGTTGATGTCTAAGGCTTGGAAATTTGTTTTAGACATTGATTTGGCCAAGCCCTGTCCTTTTATAAGTTTTGTAGGTTTTATTTCAATATCAAATTCTAGAATGTTCGCAATCCATTTTCCTCTTCTACCCTCTAAGTTCTCTTGAGTAAGTATGTCTTTAACAATTGGGCTAGGGACATAGGCTATCACATGGGAGTATAGGATGTAGATCCTAAAGTCCTTAATAGCTTTGACCAAAGCATATGCTTGCTTTTCCATGATCTGGTACTTGAGGGGTGCATCTCTAAGAGCTTTACTAAAGAAAGCAATGGGTTTCTCATTTCCTTGGTCATCTTTCTGTAATAAAACAACAACAATTGTGTGTTGGGAAGCAAAGGAAAATATGATAAATTCCCTATCAAATTGAGGGTTGGTTAAGGCTGGGGTTTGAGTGAGGGCAAACTTGATACCCTCAAAAGCTTGATTTGCTTCTACTGTCCATTTTACTTTTGAATCGTTTTTAAGCATGTTATTGAGTAATCTGCTTAGTTGGGCCAGATTTGGGATAAATCTCCTTAGGAAGTTGATTTTACCCAGAAAGGCTTGTAATTCCTTTATATTTCTTGGATGAGGCATTTGTAAGATGGCCTGGATTCTGTCTGGGTCAATTTTGATGCCATCTTTGGAAATGATGTGACCCAATAGTTTAGCTTCGTCCAAACCAAACAGAGATTTTTTAGGATTTAAGGAAATTCCATATTTCCTACAAGTTATGAATATCTACCTTAGATGTTTAAAATGTTCTTGGTCAGATTTGGAGAAAGGTTTGAGGTAATCTAAATAAATGACAAGAAAGTCATGAATCTCTTTGGAAAAAGTAATATCCATTGCTCTTTGGAATGTAGCCCCTTCATTCTTCAACCCAAAAGGCATTTTAACATATTTGAAGGTTCCCCATGGGGTTGTAAATGTTGTTTTGTCCTGATCATCAGGATGAACTAAGATCTGGTTGAAGCCTGAGAATCCATCAAGTAAAGAAATTCTTGAGCCCCCCACTACTCTCTGCAAGATGTGATCCATCTTGGGTAAGGGGTAATTATCTTTCAAGGACACTTGATTCAGGTTCCTTAGATCAACACAGAGCCTTATTTCACCAATTTTCTTTCTTGTAGGGACTAAGTTTGAAATCCAATCAGAGAATCTGATTGGTGCTATTATGCCTGCTTTAAACATTTTTTGTACCTCTTGTTCCATTGCTGGGAGGAGCATTGGATTGATTCTCCTTAATTTTTTCTTAAAGGGCTTTTGATCTGGCTTGAGTGGGATAGTGTGTTGTATTACAGAGGTGTCATAGGATTTTAAATCCTCATAACTCCAAGCAAAGACATCCTGGAACTCTTTAAGAAGGTCAATGTATTTAGGCTTTTGGTCAGGAGGTAATGCAGCAGACAGTTTTATGACTTTAGGTTGTTTAACAGTCCCAATGTTATACTCTTCTATGGCAGTGTTGAGGGGTTGCAATTTTGGTTTGCTAGGAACATCATTGGAGTCAAAAATGTCTTCTAAAGGAGCTAAGCCTGTTGGAAGAAAATTTTTCTTTAATTGTATCATTTCAGTTTCATCATCAGCTGTTTCCTCACAACTAATTTGTTGGATTTCTTGTATGTTGTCTTTGTTGAAGATTGTAGGATGTAGCATTTGATTCGCTGTTTTGGGTGAAATTTCTTTATTGTTGTGTTTACTTTGTATTTGTGATTGACTTGCTGTCTCAAGTCTTTGTGATTGACTTGCTGTCTCAATGTCAATGTTTAGACCTGAAAACTCTTCCTGTAAAGTCAAGAAATTTTTTATTTGTGTATCATCATCAAACGCCTGCCAATCCTTGACATTGTTTGGGACAGATGGTCTGTTTTTTATCTCGGCTGTGAAACAGTGATGGGGCTCGAAAGGGAGCTTACAGATACTTGCAAAGGTGGCCAAGATGTGAGCATGAAGATTTTGGGCCCTAGGAATTTTGGCAATCTGAAATTCAGTGAAGGAACTTAGTAATTCAGTAACAGCAGACCTATAAGACCTCAGTCTTTTGTCGTTGGTGACAAAATTGCCTTTTACTTGTTGGATAACTAAGTCTGAGTCTCCTAGGATTGAAATTTTTATGGCTTGTAGGGATTTTACTAACTTGAGGCCTAGTAAGAGAGCTTTATACTCAGCCATGTTGTTAGTGGACCTGAAGTTCAGTCTATAGGCTCGGCCCTCTGCATGGCTGTTTTGTTTATTGTGTATCCAAACTCCAGCTCCTACCCCTAACTTGTTGACTGATCCATCAAATTCTAGGAACCATAAGATCTCTTGCTCTAGGGGAGACTTAATAATTTCTCCGTGGTCTGGAATTGTGAGTTGAAGTTTTGGTTCTTCATTTAGTTTGTCCTTTAGAACAGTCTTATCACTTGATTGGATTAGCTTTATTTCTAGATCTGCAGCTTGTTCATTAAAGTCCTGATCTTGTTTGAGTGTCTTGGTGTCATCATCATTTGCAAGACATGAATTATCATTATAGAGAATGTATGAATCTATGTCAGAATGGACAGCATATATGGGGAAATTTTGAGGCTTTTCTTCACTGCTGACCATGTATTTCATGAGTGACTCTCTATATAGTCTCTTGGGTTGACCAAAGACTGTGATTGTAGCATATGACATGTCTAATTGTAGGGACTCTTGAAGTTTAGCCACCCATGATCTTGACAATAACATTCCATATTTGGGTGGAATATCAGCAACAACAACATCCATTAAGATTGCTTTATTTGGATATTGGACAAGGGATACACATAAGTCTTTTATCAAGCCTAAAAACTTGACTTGGCTGGAATCAAATGAAAATAGGTCCTTATAAGGTCTAGTTATGTCTAGATTCAGCCTTTCCATGACTGATTTTGGCATCAGGTTATGAGAGGCTCCTGAGTCAAACATTGCATTGTGTAGTATCTTGTCATGGATATGCAAACTAACATAAAAAGGTAAGCTCCCTGTGCCTGCTGTTTTTCCATCAACCTCTGGACCGAACAGCGATTCTGGGGTGTCATCCAACACATTGAAATTGTCTTTGTTCTGAGTGAGTTGGAGGGATTTCTTAATCTGTTGTTTGTAGATGTCATGCTTGGATAGTTCTGCAAGAGGGATGGCTATTTTCAGTTTTCCGATTTTAGCTTCCAAGTCGAAGGGTTTTTCAGTTTGAACCTTAGTGTTGTGGGTGACCACCTTTTCTTTGCTTAGTAAGGTTTCTTCTTGATCCTTGTCTTGATCTTGGGGCTTGTGTTCTTCTTTCATCTCTTGAGGAATTTTACTTGAATTAGGCTGTAAAGATGATGCAGCCAGTGGCTTCTGTGTTGAGGGAAGTGGTTCAGTAACTTCTTCAATGGTTACCTCCTTTGTAAGTGAATCAGTTGTGTTAATTGGTTCTGTGACTATGGCCCTCTTGGGATGCAGTCTGTCCTTTGTCTTTTCAGGCTGTGTTATGTTTACAGTCCTACTTCTTAGTTTGTATTGTTTATGAACTTCATAAACAGCTGTGTCATAACCTTGTTTGAAGTCAAAAGACTCTCTGGACTTGGTTTGGAATTGTTCAATGTCATCATATTTATGATCTTCTTGACTTAGGAACACTTGGTGTTGATCATTAAGGCCCATTAGGTTGATGTGGGTGTCATCCACTTGCTCACCTGAAGTGGATGTTTCAGCATAGTTTTCCTGGAAAGGAGGCCTGATCTTTGGATCAGCATTAGCCTTGCCCACGTTTGGGTTTTGATTTCTCCTGAAATTTGGGTTCCTGACAGGGTTATTTTGTGGTGCTTCCCATGATGAATTTCTCTCCACAGATTCTACTCTGTCACCCAACCTCTTCATACCAGAGATTATTGCGTCCAATTTCTGGTCAAAGGCTGAGGGTTCCTCTTTGTAGGTGACCCTTTTTTCCAATCTTGCCCTGTTCCTCTTGGCAATTAGGTTAGCCTCAACTGTTACAGCAACCTTTTGTGCATCTTCAAGGGTTTGAGGGGCTCTTTTCTTCAATTGATATGCCATATCAGGGTCAAAACCATCAGGGAATTTGTATAGTGCTAAGTCAGGGGGAGGTCTCAAATTCTGGGGTATTGCATTGTATACATTATTGAATCTAGCACAATACTCCAGAACGGTCTCTTGAGGACCTCTCTTGATTGTGTCATATTCACCCAGTATATGCAGGGGATCTTTCTTTTTCTCCCATATGTTAGTAAAGGCTTGGTAAAGCTCATCAGGTGTTGTGATGGTGTTTACAGGAAGTGACCTGAACCAAGTTCGGACATCACCTGTTAGGCTTTGGACAAAAATTCTCATCCTCACACTATCATCATCTATCTCATAGTTCTCAAAGTGATCTTGCATCCTCTTGGCATGCTGAATAGCAGAGTAAGGGCCAGTGGAGTCAAAATATGATATTTTGGCTTGGTAATCCTGAGGTAAAGCTGCAGGATTAGCAGGTAATTGCAGAGGTGCATATATCATAGCCATATTCACAAGGTTTGGGGGATTAACAAGGGAAAATGGGAAAAAAGGAACAATGGGTACCACAGGGGTAACAGGTGTAGCAAAACCTAGAGTGTTGGTCAAGGGAGTATGTGCAGTGGATGAAGATGTGGGAGGGGGGCTTTGGGATGTGGATGGTGAACTAGGGGAACTGGGGTTGGACCAAAAAAGAACCTTGATTGGAGTGGTAATGGGGTTGGGGTGAACTGTCTCTGGGCTTAAGCCAGCAGGCTTATCTGGCTCTTGTTGCTTCTTAACAAATTTAGGGATTGTGTTAGGATTTTCAAAGACAGGGGGTGGATTTGGGTCAGGATTTGACCTAGTGTACCGAAGATTCTTCTTGGGAGCCAGTTTCTGAGCTGGTCTTTTGAGTTTTTAGGAAAATTTTATATCTGCAAGGACTGGACAAGATTTTGAAATGGCTATATGTATCTCAAAGCTAGTATGAAAATTTACTGAATCAGCTCTTCCCTAAAGCAGTTAGTGTTGGAACAGAAACAGTTTTGAAGGCTTCTTGATTCAAGTGTAGCTTTTAGGAGACATATAGTAATTAGAAAATCCTAAAGAAGTCCCCAGTGGAATCGCCATTTGTGTTAACACCCAGGTTGTTCCCTTTGAGTCCCAAGGGAATATGGCTGGGGTAACCACTAACCAATCTTTGGATTACTGCTTCTAGCCCAGCTGTAATCAGAGAGGGCTCTCTCTTTAAGTTTTGTCCCTGTTTTGTGGAGATTTTAGGCTATTTATGAAGTAGGGGTTTTGGTTTATGTTTGGTTGGAGGGATGTCTTTCTGTACTTAAAGTGGGAATCTGCAAATAAGGTTAGTCCGTTGGGCAATGGAGTCTGTGGCTACTGGTTATTGAAATCTTGAGTTTTGAGCAGCTGGAATTACAGGGCCATTTAAATACTTCATAAAACAAACTTGAGATTATGATGGTGAGATGAAAACAACCAGTGAAAAGCAATTAAGAATTCTTCACTAAGCTGGGGTGTGAGAAAGAGATATGTTGCTCAGGAGCAAAACTTGAATCCCTGAGTCAATAATCACTGTGAAGAGATATAGTGTGAAAGGGTAGCAGTTAAGAATTACACCTTTATTACTATAACTGAAGAAAACATTTATAACAGCTTAGATTGAGTTCAGGGTAATGAGTGATTAAATCCTGAAACTATTCTTTTTCTTTGCCATTAACTGTAAAGCACAGAAACATGAAAGAGATATGAAAGACAAGAAAAAACATGACAAAGAGTTGTAAGGAAGACTTATTGTGTCATGAAATACGCAGGAATCCTGTAACAATCAGTTAAACACCTCAATGCATCCAACAACACAGAGCTTTAGAAATTCCACCGCCTTTATATTACTTCTCTGAGAATTTACTGTAAAAGAACTATATCAAAGATATCAATTACATCCAACATCCAACCCCTGCTATCTCATGTGAGGGGGAATATATAGAAGTGTTTCATACAAAATATCTCAGGCATTGAGTCATCTGAGAAATAAAATATCTTTATTAACTCGTACAGAAATAGTAGATAAGAAGTTATTTCAGCCTTTAATACAACATAAATGCTCTTTAATCCTGTTAGAAGATTTCGACCTTTGGAGCTCACTGAGTCGGTTGAATTCTTTGTTATAACTGCTGAATGACATGTATGTGCAGCGCTGTCCTCCTGTAGCTTTTTGGCCCTGTCACCTGTGACTGCCAGTGCTGCTGTGGTGGCCGAATGGTTGTGCTAAGTTGGCATAGCCTCTCTCTGCATGCATGCTGACATATCAAAATCTTCCTGTGCATGACCATTTATATATTTCAAAAGGAAAAAACATAATTAATGGCTTTGGTTTAACAGTAATTGTATGAAACTGTTCCAGACTTCCTGTGTGGGCAATTGATGCCTCAAAATTGACTCTATGGTCTCATCTGCCTCTGTATACTTATAAAAATTGGGAGGCTCATCAAACAAGTGATTAATTTCATTCATAATAAAGAATAAGCTCTCCACCCTGTTGAAAAGGGTCTGTCCTGATGCTGGCCCTGTTTCTGCTGATGTGCTGGCTTTTTCTGCAATCTGATTAGCAACAAAGGTGTTGACCCTCTTGGCATATTTTTCATGTGAAAGTAGCCTTCCTGAGGGGTCCATCAAGCTAGGAAGACCTCTGTTCTGTAATGCCATGAACTTGTCCTGGAATTTGTTAATGTCTGCCTGCATATCCTGGCTTCTTCTCTCTAAGGTCTGTACCAGGTTTCTTACTATCAGGACCCTTTTGACCATTGAAATGGTCTTAGTTCTGTTGGCAATTCCCATTTTGATCAGCTGAGAACTTGTTCTGTAATTTAGCACATTAATCATTCTGGTGGCAGCCTCAGGCATACTGCCAAGAGATGCCCTTGCTCTTTGGATTTCCTTGTGTGCTTTTCCAATGAGCCCCATCTGCTCATAAATGGCGTCAATGTATTCCCACTGGTCTGTGATGGATTGGCCAATATTGGCCCATAGGATTCTCTTGAGCTCAGCTGTAACTTTGTCCAGTGTGAGCTCTTTCTCTAGCTCATTTATCCTCCTTTTGAGAGCCTTTACCTCTCTTTCTCTTTCAGCTACATTTTGCTTGGATTTATCATATTTTTCATTGATCTTAGCCAGAGTTTCTTTAGCTTGATTCAGCTCTGACATTTGGGCCTCCAAGACTTGAATTTCATTTCTCAGCTTCTGCATATCAAGACTTTTGGCTTGCTCTGTTATTGGTGCTGAGGTGGAGGGTGCTGCTTGCTTTGTCTACTGACTGGGAGGGGCAGTGGTTTGAGGAGCTTCCTCCAGATTGATTGTTTCTGGAGGAGGCTGTGAAGTTTGTCTTGCCTCTTTTTGCTGCAATGCTGCCTGAAGTGCAGCCTCTAATTCTTCCAACTTTCCCTATGTTTGGATGAGCTGTTTGTATAGTGTTACCAGCATAGCTGCTGCATCCTTGTCTTGTCTCAGTTGCGCAAATTCTTCAGTTTGGGGATGAAGAGTTATTGGGATTTTGATCATTTTCTTTAGTGCTGCCATATCAACATCCCTTAGCTTCATCAGCTCCTACACTACTTTGACATCTTTAGGATCATGCCCAAGCTCTATTATGATGTCCTCCAAAGCTTTGATCCTATTGTCCTTTGCTTGAGAGGATGCCCTTTCCAACTCAAGTTGTGCAGTTGTATTATTTAGGCTATTTTGTACCCTGTAGTTCACCAATGTCTTGTCTGCCAAGGAGGAATACACCATCTCAACCATTTGCTTGTGTAATTCAATCTGATCCATCGGGTGGATGTCCTTGGCAAGGACCTCAAGGTTGGTCCTGATGTAGTCTGCAGCTGTCTGTGGCTACTGCACGGCTGGCATGAGATGGCTCATGATCATTTTTCCCTCCTGGACATCATAAGCAGACATGAGTCTTTGCTGGTTGGTGGGAGCCATTTTCAGCAAATGATTATACAATTGTAGCCTTATGGGCTCATTCCTCTTCTTGATGTCCTTGAACTGCTGCTTAATGCTCTTTTCAGCTCCTCTTTGTTGGTTGGAGGAGCTAACTTCTCCTCCTGCTGCCCTTTCTTGTTCCTGCTGGAAGGAACTTGCTGAGGCCTCCATGCTAGGCAGGCCCATACCCGAAGTTTTCCCTATTGGCATTTCTTCTTCTGAAAAAGGGTACAATCTTTGCCTCTTTTCCCCCTGAGTTGTTGATGTAGTGAGGGGAGTCTCTCTATCCCTTTTCCTGCTTATGTCCTCTCTTTGTGGGGTTTGGAGGACTGAAGCTCTAGCTCTTGATTCTTGTCTAGGAGGCACCATTTGTGTTGGCTGCTGCTCAGTGACCATTGGGGCCTCTGATGTTTTCTCTTTTTGCCCTGGCTGCTCCTTTTCTTGCTGCTGTACCTGTTCTTGTTGTACCTGTTGTTGCTGTAGGGGTTGCTCTTGCACCATCTCTTTTTCCTTGCCTTTGCTGGAGGCTTGATTTGTGGCTTTGACTGCCTCCTGATGTACTGTGGAGGATGAGGCAACTGCTCCTACTTGAGGGTTTGGAAGAGAGAATACCTGTGTAGGAAGTTCCAAGTCAGCCATCTTAAGAAGATTTCTTCTTGCTCTTTCATTTAGTTCTTCTTGTGAAACAGGTTCCTGTAGTGTGCCTCTCTTCCATTTTGATTGATTTGCATATTGTTCTATGTGAGGCAACCTTACATGGTCATAACTAGAGAGCCTATATTTGACCCTTCTTAATGATATGAAGTGGTTGGGGTCATAAGGTTTCCAGAGGAAACTGGTCTTTAGGCCAAGGCTTTCTAGCATTCTGTTAGCCTCTTGCCAGCCTTCCTCCCTTTTGTTCAACACAAAGTGGCCCAATTGGTTTTTCACTTTCAGCTGTGCCTTCTTGCCTTTGCCTGAAAAGTTCTTTATATCAGCATTCCCAAATTTCCTGAAGTATTCAAGGGCAAACAATCTCATGGGCACATACTTGGGCAGTCTGTATGGGGGTAACTCACAACCATATATTCTGATAACGGTGTAGTTTTGGTAAAAATACCAATCCCCAATGCTGTATACCTTGGATAGTTGAAGGATCCTCTGCATCTCATCTGTTAGTCTTGGAGGAGGTGAGCTCAGGAACAGAGACATGGCTGGGTGGATGAAAAGGTCTATAAACTCACAGTAAGTGTATGGAGAATAAGCTCTGTAGTGAAAAACTGAGGCCCAGTACACTACTGATCTTGGATTTCCTTGTGCATCCACTCTTTTCATATCAAAAGAAAATTTCTCATGTTGATAGTATAAAATTAAGTGGTAGATGTAGGAGGAGTATCTGAACACCCTTCCCCTTGATAGGTTCATTAATTGCTCATGCATTTTGTCTGATATATAGGTGGCATAGTCATAGCAGATTGGAGTTTTGCCAGGGGAAAACATGAGCATCATTACCAATACAGTTTCATCAAGATACTCAATTGAGTTATAACCCAGAATGGGACTGATCATATCTGCAAGGTCCCTTCCCAATGGGTTGAGGTAAACATGCAAAATGGGAGGGTACTGCATAGTATCAGATTTAATATATAGTTGGTTCAGCTTGGCGATCTGAGCATCTGTCATATTAGCGCCTTGATTTATCAGATCAAACAAAGATAGAGGAACCAATTTCTTCTCAGTTTTGAATTGCAGCATCTCTCTGATGGCCTCAGGGGTAATATAGAAAACAACTGAGCCTGAAGGGTCAAGCATAGCCCTCTGAGTGGCATCATAACCATCCGCACATAGGTGAATTAGGTAAGGAAATTGATTGACCTGAGGAATCTTGAAGATTGGGAGGAAGGAATCCCAAATGCCCAATACATCTGTTCCAGTCTCATGTTTAATCTTCAATTCATTTAACAGGTGGATGTGGAACTTGCTGCGCATTAGAAATTCCTCTGAGATTTGATAATCCAAATCTGCAAATGCCTTCCACTCCAATTCTCTCTGAGGGGAATTTAAAGGGGCAACATTGAGGGCCACAGGTGCTACTGGTGTATCCATGGTTACTTTAAAACTCTGCTTATATGTAAATCAGTGTTACTGTGCAGAGTAACAGAAAATAGTGTTTCCTGAAAGGAGAGGTGATTTGCTGAGAAACAGAGGACAAAAGGGTCAATTGCAGTAATTGAAATACTGCAGGAAGCACTAAAAGGGCAAATACTTGTCCTTAACAGACCTTTTTAACAGCTATTTTGATGTAGTTTCGGGTTCCCTGTTCACGATTGCGCGAACATAATGCAGGTTTTGCAAAAGCTTTTGTAAACAAGGCTTAGTCGGTGAATTTCGACCTTATAACTTCAAATGGGGACTAGGCACAGGGGATTTGCCGGTCAATTATATGTTTTTCTGTGTTTTAAGTCAATTTAGGCAATTTTCAGACAAAACGACGCGCATAGAGGATTTACAGGGATAAATACCTGGTATACTGATGGTCCTGGTCACAAATGCAGGTGGATTGGCGCGCCGATGGCTTCCAGGTCAAATTCAGTAGGTTGGCGTGAGTTTGGACGTAAAACGCATGCAGAAGACACAACGATCGTTTTTGCAAAAAGTGCAAAAAACGCGAAATTTTGGCCAAAATATGGATTTTTTGGAATATTGGCGCCTTTTTTGGATGACATGAGCATGACATCATCGGGTGGGGTCCAGGTTGGATGACATCAGCATGACGTCATCAGGTGACGTGGCGGATTAAGAGTGGTCCACGGGGGCGGTGAGGTGGTGGACAGGTGGAGAAATGACAGACGAGGGCGCTGACACGGCGATGACATAGCAGTGATGTTGGCAGTGACATTGGCAAGGCAGGTTGGCGGAAACCGGAAACTGTAGGCGGTATGATATCGCACCGCCTTTCATATGGAAGCGGAAATGTGAGAGGGGGCTCCGATACGCTGTGGGGGTGACGCGTGGTAGAGGCATGACGTCACCCTCTGACAGATATCGGAAGCTAACTTATGGACATCGGGGCCGGTCCGATATGCATGTGGGCCGTTGGATGAAAGGCGCCCGATCGGACGGTCGACTGGTTAATTACTTGTCCGGACGATACGGTGTCGGGCGGGGAATAAAATATGTATTTTTGATTAAATTCGTGCCCGACGGGACTTTGGAATATTGGCGAATTTGTATGGTTTTTCAATGTATTTCTTTATAAAATCGCGCATAGCTCAAAAACTTAGGATAAGTCGGAAAAGTGGGTTTTTCTTGTAATTTTGCCGTTTGAGCGAGTTAGGGGTGAAAATGTGTTTTTTACAAGGTTTTTAGGCAAATGAAGGGTTGAATAGATTAAATGATTCTTGAAGGAGGAAAAGAGGTAAGGCTTGGGGTTCTCAAACTGACCAGGTGTCAATTTGATTCCCTAGTAGTGAACATATGGCTATAATGCCAAGGGGGGGATATTTATAGAATGATTGGGGTTTATACACCATAGTGTTATAATAGTAGGGAAAGGGTGACATAGGGAATTTAGATAATAGAAGTTAGGGGTTAATATGGATGGAAAAGGTGAATGAGGAGAGATATCACTAAGTTTATTTGAAAACCACTTAGCTTAGGGAGTAGATCAAAATGAAAAGAATTTTAAACAAGAAATGTGGCTCTTAAAGGAAACCAGAACCAACATGAAACCTTGAATTCTTTCATAAACACAACTGGTGTGGGGATGTTAGTAATGAGTGTAAAACAAGAAAAAAAAGGAAGTTAGACATGCTCCATTGTGTTGTTTTCCTTATCTTGACAAGCAAGATTCAGTTTGAAAGGAATACCACTTCTGCAACCCCATTTACTTACCCATCTACTTGCCTAGCATTTTTTGTTTCTTCTTGGAGGGTGCACTTGGACTTGCAGACCCTTATGTGCCTTTTCTTTTCCATTGGCTTTTTCTTTTGATTTCCTATTTAGAACTACCCTTATTGCTTCCAAGGCCCCAGATTAAGCAGTTGGGAACCTTAGTTTCTCGGCCTAACTATTGGTCTGCCAAGATTAAACAGTTTGGACAAGCTTCTTTCTCTATTCTACAACAGAAAATTGAAACATGGCATGATCCAGATTAGACTATTGGACCATCCATCAAAATTTAGTAAACATGAAGCTATGTACACACCTTGTCTTCTCTTGGAAAGATGGGATCATTGTATCAGCGAAGCAGAGCATATTTGGCATTTGAATTTTCCAATCATGAAATATGAAACCTATTGGTATAGGTATCCAACAGTGGCTCCACATGGGGATGGTTTTTCTTCTTGAAAGACCAAGAACAACAGGTCAGAATGCCTTGGCCATTTGACTACTCTTTCAAAACTTGGAGTTTTTCTTCCTTGAAACCTCAAAATTGTAGACTGTCATATTTATAGAACTTGCTGAACTACAACCTTTTCCTGTTTATGCTAGATCCTTGAAACTAAGTTATTCACATGCTTAAAGAGAACACTATACACAGTAAATTATGTACAAGGGAGCAGCCATGCTATATTCATTGAAGGTAGTCAAAATAGTGCTTCAACATCCTGCCATTCACAGGACCTTCATTCAAATCAGTTTCATCAAGATTCTTAAGAAATTAAGTGTTGTTTCCTTGTACTGCTTGGATGATAAATGGTCCTCTCCAAAGGGAATCAAATTTTCCATGTTTTCCTTTATTTTCCCTTCTTGAATCCCACTTGAGAAATTTGTCACCCATGTTGAAATCCTCAGCCTTAGTCCTTCTGTCAAAAGCTTTCTTCAGCTTCTCCTGTAATATTTGAACTCTGTTATAAACTTGGTCTCTAGT
>APFE030072796.1:19128-49877 GCA_000404065.3 Pinus taeda
GACTCTGCTTGAAGAAATAAAACGTAGTCCCTTCCTGAATAATAGATCTGATGATCAATCCTCGCTTTGATATCCTGTAGAAATCTCTTCTACAAATCAACCAGCTCTGATACCATGTAGAAATTTTGAATAATTTAACACATATTCAATGGAGATTATCCTGATCATGTACTATTGTGAAAAACATACACAATACATAAGCTCCTCTACGTTGATCATCAATATAGCAGCATCAATAACAATAAAACATCAAGAGCATTCACACATTAACACAGTATGTATCCCGGGGAAAGAATATCGCTAAAAACCCCAACTATCTGTATATTAATGATTGAGTCATGTAACATTACAAAGTACAATGCTTATCACAAGCAATCTAGTACCAGCTCCACCTGTTACACACAATACAGCTCAGATCTGAATCAATCAATGGCTCAAATCTCTTCCGCTGCTTGCCTGCCTCCGCTGCTCAATACCTGCACAAGAACCGGTGATAATTCCAAGGCAGCCACGTCTTTCCTTGGCTAAATCACGTGAGAACAAGCTAAAATGTGGGAAAACTCATTGGCATACTCAATCCCCTGATTTGTGCAAGATCTGGTGCACAACTATAGTCACAACTGATAGCAATCTGATTCTCTAACACCTGTCCCTGCTGAATTGAACATGCACTGACATGCAACTGAGTTAACTGATGTATTCATTAGTTGTATTATGAGTTAATAACTTGTGAATTAATTAATAACTAATTCACCCAACTCATCTCTAGTCTATTTGCCAGTTAGACTAAATAAAACCAGTTTAACAAAGCTAAACTGAACACAACTCCATCAACTGCACCTCCAGTCCACTAAACTCAACTCACTTGAGTTCTAACTGAAGTCATGCATGCAAATATTCAACTAACCCATAAGAACCACGTATTTCCTTCATGAAATTGCATGTTTCACATCCGTAGCTCGAATTGAAGTGCTCCAAGAGAATAAGACAAAGTTTATAGTCTTATTGTGAGATAATAATATTTGACTTTTCTATTTTTGACAGCCAGTCTAAAAATAGACTTGATCACTCACACTGTGATCACTCACACTTTCATCAAAAATAGAAGTCCATCTATTTTTCTCAACTTGATCAATCATCCATAAACAGCAACCTGCAATCCATAGACATGATCCATATGTCTAAAAATAGACATAGTCTAAAAATAGACTTGCGCCAAAAATAGCCTGCGGGCCCACTTAGTGAAGGCGACTCTTTTCACTAAGCTCCATCATCTTGTTGCAATCTCAACAATTTCTTCTTGGAGGGTGCACTTGGACTTGCAGACCCTTATGTGCCTTTTCTTTTCCATTGGCTTTTTCTTTTGATTGCCTATCTAGCACTGCCCTTATTGCTTCCAGGGCCCCAGATTAAGCAGTTGGGAACCTTAGCTTCTTTGCCTAATTATTGGTCTGCCAAGATTGAACAGTTTGGCCAGACTTCTTTCTCTATTCTACAACAGAAAATTGAAACATGGCATGATCTAGATTAGGCCGTTGGACCATCCATCAAAATTTAGTAAACATGAAGGTATGTACACACCTTGCCTTGTCTTGGAAATATGGGATCTTTGTGTCAGCAAAGCAGAGCATATTTGGCATTTGAGTTTTCCAATCATGAAATATGAAACCTATTGGTATAGGTATCCAACACCACCTCCAAGTAATCTGGCGGAAGTGGCCATAGTGGAAACCTGTCATATGATCTCTTCTACATCGTCTAAGATAAAGAAGAACTCTAACCATTTTGATAGTGCTGATCATCGTGAGGTGTTACCCCCAAGCCCCATAGAATCTTTGTAGCAACCAATTTTCTGGGTCTGGGTAGCGAACTCAAATCAACACTTAATGAGTGTTTGGATAGATAGGTCTCTAGAGTATGGTACCTCTTCCGATCCTTGGTCTCATATACATTCTACAGACAAAGGAATTATTTAGTCGATGATGATAGGAGAGATGCCATGGGAAGATTACCACCATTATTCCCACCTTCAAGATAACAATGAATATTATTCAAGCGACCTTAATCGTCCTTCAGTTTTTGAATCTTTATCAAATACTATAAATACAGTGGATTTCAAGTGAAACCTATCCAATATTGAAAAACTATTGCCATTAATATCTCAACCAATATATACTGTACTCTCTTTCGTGAATTCACAGATGTCTTTGCATGGTCATATGAAGAAATGCCAGGCATTGACTCGAGAATTGTTGAACATGAAATCAATATGTATCTAGATATCAAACCGGTACGATAATGGCTTTGACCTATTCACCCAAACAAAGCTGCTACCATTAAGGTAGAAGTTGAAAAACTTCTGCATGTTGGTTTCCTTTACCCCATTCCTCTAACTGATTCGGTATCGAACATTGTTCCTATGATGAAAAAGTAAGGAACAATTAGAGTGTGCGTTAATTATAGGGATGTAAATCAAGCATGTCCAAAAGACAACTACCCTACACCCTTCATTGACTAGATAATTGATGAATCTGCTGGATGTGAAATATTTTCATTCATGGATGGATTTTCCGAATACAATCAAATCAATATCCGCCTGCAAGACCAGTCAAAGACTGCATTTATATGTCTGTGGGGCATGTTCGTGTACCGTAAACTACCTTTTGGTTTGAAGAAAATAGGGGAAACATTTTAGAGGGAAATGAACTACGCCTTCCATGACATCAAGCACATTGTTCAACTATATCTCAAAGACCTACCGGCTCATTCACGAAAGCATACTGATCATCTATAACACTTGAGAGCCATATTTCTACGTTTTCAACACTACAAGATATGACTTAATCTGAACAACTGTGTGTTTTGTGTTGGTTCTGGTCAATTACTTGGATTCGTAGTTTCTAAGGAAAGAATTTGGCTTGACCCATTTAAGGTTCAGGTAATCCTTGATATGCCTCCACCTTCCACTGAGATCAGGTTGTGCAAGCTTCCTTTGATGATTTAAAAGGTTCCCTGGTAAAAGCATCATTAATGTACACTCTTGACTATCAAAAATACTTTAACATGTATCTCGCCACTATAGATACAACCATTTCCATGGTTTTAGTGTAAGAAGATAATGGAATAGAACATCATATATATTATTTAAGCTGCAACCTAAATGATACAGAAATAAAGTAATCCTATGTCAAAAAGTTGGGTTTAGTAGTTGTTCAAGCAGTACAGAGATTTTGACACTATATTGTCTTTCGCAAAACTACCAATGTGTCAGATTGCAAGCCTTTGACCTACATTCTGTTGTGTCAATTACTAGGGGGGAAATATTCCAAATGGATAGCCATTTTGCAAGAGTTTGATATGGAATTCACCAAATCAAAATCAAATAAGTCTCTTGTATTTGTGGAGTTACTTTGTGACCTTCCATCATCATCCAATGATTTAACATCTAAAACATCAATTGTGGATGAGACTCTGTTTCTGATATCATCAAGCAGTCCATGGTATGGAGATATACTAGTCTATCTCCAAACCCAAACCTTTAGGCCTAATACCTCTTGCTCAAAAAAATGGTGTATTCGATACCAAGCCAAAGACTACATGATCGTCAGTGATGCACTTTACCATCATGGTGTCGATACAATTCTGCGAAGGTGCCTCATGCATGAGGAGGTCGAAAAAGCCCTGAATGACTATCATTCAGGTGCGTGTGGGGGCCATCTATCTGGTTACACTACTACACAAAATATCTTACGAGCTGGTTACTTCTGGCCCACTATATTCAAAGATTGTATAATTGCAGTCAGAAGTTGCCATGCTTGTCAGATTTTTTATCGCAAAACCAGATTACCACCTTCACCACTGCATCCAATAGTTTCTATTGGGCCATTCGCCATATGGGGCATATATTTTATGACATGTAACCCCACCTTGGCTTGGGGGCATGGGTATATTATAGTTACTGTCGACTATTTTAAAAAATGGGCTAAGGCGATGCCTACATTAAACAACAGTGGCGAAACGATTGCTCTTTTATTTTCTAATCATGTAGTCTCTAGATTTGGTGTTCCAAAGGCTATAGTCACAGATCATGGATCACATTTTCACAATCAAGTGATGGTTGAATTGACTACAAAATTAGGGCTATCCCACGATAGTTCTACTCCATATTATCCAGAGGCTAACAGACAGGTTGAGGCAATCAATAAAGTCCTTAAGCACATGCTACAGAGAATGATTGGAGTCCACAAACAGAATTAGCATTTAATCCTATACTCAGCTCTGTGGGCATATAGGACTTTGATGAGAAATGCAACCAGATTTACACCTTTTCAGTTGGTGTATGGTCTGGAAGCTGTCCTATGAATTTAGTGCAAAATTTCATCTCTCAAGCTTGCAATTCATCTGCTTCATGAAACTTCAGAGGAAGAGGCTCGTTTCTTGGAACTAATCTACTTCGATGAGACCCATCATGATGCCACGCTGGCTAACGAAGCTCATAAGAAATGTGTCAAGGCACAATCTAACAAAAATGTTAAGCCTTGTGTCTTCTCAGAAGGTGACCTGGTTTGCTTTACTATTAGGACTCTGTAAATTGGGAGCAGGTAAGTTCAAATCATTATGGATGGGCCCCTACATTGTTAAATGAGTATTGACAAAAGGAGCCTACGAGCTAGTCGATTATGATGGGATTCCACTATTGCAACCCCAAAATGGGTTGTATCTTAAACGTTACTATGCTTGATTAAGTGTAGTAATCTTTTTGTTTTGTTACATTTTTTGTTTTCCTTTAGAGTTTTCATTTTGGTTAGGTAATCTGCTTGGCTTTTGTTGCAGATGGTAGACATTTTGGAACCATTTGTTGGGTATGTCGATGGAGCTAGTCATAGTACATGGAACCTATCTTCTTCGGCCTAGGCCATTTTTGCTCCAAGCAATGAGTTAGTGAGTTTCAGGGGGATATGTATTGGTCAATCGATGAAAAACATCGCTGAGAATAATGCATTGATTGAACTTCTCTTTGATGCCATTTCACGTGGCATACACCGACTCGTTGTCAAGCTAGATTCGCAACTTGTCATCTTATAGCTTACTGGTGTTTATTTTGTTCAAAACCCAGCTATTTATCTTATGTTCCTAAGAGTCAGGATTTTGGAAAGACAATTTTATTCCATTCAATATCAACACATTTCCAGAAACTTAAACACATTAACTAATTCATTAGCAAACTATGTGTTGGATAGACATTTGCAAAATTTGTAAAGAAATCATTTCACATTAACATTTGCATCAGGATTACATAACTTAACCAAAATAAAACTTTGAAAATCAAAAAATATATAACTGTTTATAGTTTTTAAAAAATTCTTTGTGTCCAAGACAAAATCGGTCATATGTCCCAAAAACTCAAAAATGAAGCAGAAAAGCATCCTAGACTAATGATGTTGGTGATAACATGTCATCACCTATGCAATCATGCGCAAGAGCCTGGTCCATTGACTCGGCACACTAGTAGTGTGGCGCTGTAACCTCAGAGGTAACTCATTGGTCCTGACATCCTAAATACTGAGAGTGAGGCCCTCAATCTGATCTTGTAGGACTACTAGGGTCTCCGCTATGTCCAGATCATGAAGGATGACGCTCCCTATAACCTCTCATGCTGGAATGTCAGCGGTCGCCATTGGGTGTGCCACTGGTCACACTGGCCCAATATCTGCACAAATACATGAGTTTGATTAGTATGGTCGAATCATTTTATCTATAACACTCTACTTCTCGCCAGCTGGTAATGCCAAATCTGAGTCACCTCGGAAATCCATCACGACATATGGGTACTCCACAAAGCCCATCTCCTGATGGTCAAACCACTCAGAAAAGGCATCAGAGAAGGAAATCTATGACTGACCAGCATGTCTAGCCATAAGATAAACCCATCCCTACATCCGTGGGTCCCTCGGTTCTGGCAATCCCAGTGAAATGTTCTAAGATTGCATTAGTGGAATCCTCTCCAAGGCAAAAGCAATCAATATGTAACCATAGCCAAAATTCTTAGATCTTCCATTCTTTACCTTGGAGAGCTATTTTCTTATGACAGGAAGTACCACCTCACACCAGTTGAACACCTTTGGTTCCAGGCATTCCACGGCGTACTGCATGTATGATCTGTTTGCCAAATGAAGAGTCGTGCTACTAGCCAATCTAGCAAAGGTAAATAAAATGGTCCTCAAGGACTGATCAGTGACATCCCGGATATTGATCTTGTCACCTCTGCTGGGTTGTGATCCATCTCTATAGAACTAATGAATATAATCTCTCACAGATTCACCTCCACTGGCGGATCCTGATAGTGAAAGAGGGGCACCACACCTCAATAACCCCGTCATAAAGTAAATATCCTCGACTGTCAATGGAATAGATTTTCCTCTGATTTGGAATACCTGGTTGATCAGATCCCAAGCATCAAGAAAATACTACAACAAACTGATTTGTTGCCTTGTGCTAGATATGCGGAAGAATTTGAGCAAGCCACAATTTCTTAATGCAGTAACTATATCCTGGTCGTGTAAGGCAATCATGTCCTCTTCTTCATGTTCATGTTCATGCCATGTGATGACCATATTGATCCAACAAATATCTAAAACACAAACAAAAGGTGAGTTAGAATCCAAATTTGAGCAAAAACAGACAAAAATTTCATGAAAAATCACTGTGTAAAGTTTCCCTTCTATGCCCATCACACCCTGCCTTTGAGCAAGGAAAGATGCATACTGACCGGCCAGTGTACAGCTCAGTTTGCATTGCACCTTTCGATATAGACCAGGTGTGATGGTTGGAGAACAAATTCTTCAAACCCCAAGGGCCCAAAAAAAGGGAAAAACTTGCTCAAAATCAAGAAAGGATGGAATGAAAATGAAGAGCTCAGGGTTAGCTCCTACCTAATCCCAATGGCATGGAGAATAGTCCACTAGATCTCTTGAAATCAAATGATGAAATTTGAGGGGGAAAACCACTCCAGAGCTCCAAAACCCCAAATTTGAAATGAAATGGTGAAAGTGAGATGTTCGACGACCAAGGAAAGAATCTAATGTGCTAAACGGTGAATTGAACATCTTTGACCACTATAATGAGCAATGTTATCGCATGGTTCATGATTGTTAAAAAATAAACCTACCACTGAGCATAGTTTATCCTAGTTCAAGCTCGTTAAAAAATAAATCCACCCTCGGTAAATAACCTTCGTGATTGCCCTACTATCAGCCTTTTGAGTCTTGGTTGTGTTCCTGCCATCACCTCCATTCGTTTGGCCAATCATACACTTCCACTTGATTATTTACCTTTTTGAGGAATGGCTACGATGAGTGGTCTTGTTAGCCACCCTCTTCACATCACCATGTTTTGAGAAGTTCCAAGCTTACCCGGAACCAGTTGCTACCCTAAAACGCCACTCATTTCTAAAAAACGAGTCTCCTTTAAACTCTTTTCAGACTCGTTAAATATGAAAAGATTGTCGAGTTATTGGCCTTTCCAGCTTGTTAAAGTAAGGGGAAGTGTCTTCCCTCCTATATATTTTAATATTTTTCAAACCTGAGGGATTATCTCATGAAAAAGCTTGAGTGCTTGTCTTTTCGGCTTGCTAAAGTTATTGAAAAATCATGCCTTTCATATTATTTTATCCTTTCTCGAGCTTAAGGGATTATGATACGAAAAAGAACTACTAGAGTTTCCTTTTTGTCCCTTTTCAAACTATCTAAACATGAAAAGGACTGAGTTATCCTTGTTGCTAAACTCATTAAAACAATAGCGACAAACTTGTCCACCCATACAAGAACGCGTTTCACTATCACTAGGCTTACTAAAACATAGCGACAGGTTTGCTAAAAGGGAAAATTATAGAACAAGCATATGTTATCCTCCTTAAGCTTGAAAAAAATAAAGAGGTACTAGTTAGCAATGACTGGGGAAAAGGGGAAGAAAACTTAAAGAAATTTATTGGTAGCAGGTCGCTCTTGAACATGACACTTTCACTCCATCACCATGATTGAGTCCGGTTGGGTTATTCCATTCGTTGGTCATATCACCATTGGTCTTCCATACCATCCATTTTTTGGGGTTAATGCTACCAATCCATCTCAGTGTCACCGATATGTTCAAGAGAATTCATTCAGAGAATTCACCATCTAGTTAATGGCTCATCCGCTACAATACCTTCACCCTCCATTTTTCATGGCTGCCATTTCTGAACCTTGTATCGTCAGATCGTTTTTCACCTCCAGAAAATCATGTGCTTCGTTTCATGTTGTTGATGTGGGATACATTAAGGCCCTCCTACGATGGGTCACTTCTTGTCAACATCAACTTATTATCCAAGAAGCTGACTTAGAAACAACCCTTTCAGTACTTTGAAGCTTGCATGCCTCAATGGCAAGTTTCTCACTTTTGGCGATAGGTTGACATCAATGGCCTTCGACCGAAAGAATTTGTGTGGTGTTCGACATCGGATCATATATTCACACCACATGAATTGTACTGTAGTACCATGAGGGTCATCATCATTATCGATGGATCCTCTCGCGTCTGTTAACAACTCACATTATTGGCTGGTAATCAGGCAATGTTTATCCATGTTTGACTTCAGGGCATCTTTTCACATGGATTGACCTGTACATTGGGTGAAGATTGAACGAGTTTGAAGACCTCGGATTTAGTTTCATCCATCTAGGCTGCGATATATTCAGGAATATAAAGACATCAAATGTACACATAAGCTGCACAGATGATCATCCAAGCTAAGGGATGATGACTCTACATATAAAGAATCACCAGTCTACAACTGCCAACGATTATCTATTCTATGTACATGAAAATGAATTTATAAAACTGAGAAAGGGAATTCCCACCTCAGCTAGATCATGGAAAATTATATTGTGATGATGTATTGTATTGTATCTTATAGAGGTCACCTTCCAGGTCAAATACCTCAGATCCTCATGATAAAGCATTTCACTCGACATCAAAAGATTTACGACTTCATGCTTTAGGGGGCAGCTGTTATAGACATATTTGGGCACTGCAACCCTAATCTTATATTTCGATAAACCAAGGGCTCTTTAACCCCTAAAAGTGTTGTTTCATACCCTAAAGGATCATGGTCAACTGATTACATCATTCCCCAGAAGTTCCACCTGAAAAACCGCTCAGAACTGGCCAAAATTGGACTATACTGACTACTCCACTGTCAGGGTGTGATGCATACTGACTCCTACACTAGCTAGGTGCGATGCATACTAAAGAGGCCTTCTGTGGGGTGTGATGAGCAAGAATGGACAAATGTCCGAGATAGTTTGCTAAGTGGATGCTCATGGAATCTTCTAGAAACTTCTCCCATGACACTTGCCTCTCTGAATTTTCCTAGCGATGAGTAAGAGATCCAAGAAATCTCCAAGTAGAACCAAGAACAACAAGTGGAATGACACTAATAAAAAACCTAGAGATGACTCACTCCCTTGCAGACATCTATAAATGGATCCCTCATTTGAGAGATCTAGAGGCTAGAATTTTGTAATTTGTAAGGAAGTGCTAATAGTTTGTCTTTGAGAAGGAGCATTGTATTTTTGGGTGATATTGCTTTTCATGAGGTGAAGAGGGCTTTGATGCTGGAAGGATGATGCTGGATTAGACAGGTGGGTTGTAATTATCCCTTCTATTGTAATAAAGTTCTTTGAGTTTTCCTCCATACAATCGTGTATTTGTGAATGTTGTTATTTGTGAATGCTATTGTATGTTCATTGTACTTCTCATTCTGCAATGCTTATGATATAATAGATCGAGATGCTTTGATGGTGTTTTGTTACTTTGCCTCTATAAGTATTCCTTAAGCAGGATAAGTAGGAGAAGAGTTGCAAGCTCTATCAAGGGGGAGAGAAATCAAGCAAGGAGTCAAGCAGAAGATTCGGGTTGGTTCCTTTGCCTCTCTCTTATCTATCATACATAGAGGAAACCCCAAATTTCTTTGATTGTGTGTTTCTAGGATAACTGCCAATCCTAGAGGGCTAGCAGATCGAAAAGACACTAGTTTTCCTGGAAACAATAATTCCTGGTACATTTGTTGGGGAATAGTCTCTTCCTCAAGCTTTTCTATGGTCAGCTGAGCCTGTGCCATCTTCTCTTGAAGATTTGTTATACTAGGATCGTTTCCTATCAAAACATCTTTGGTTTGGATATCTATCTAGGTGTCCACACTATTAGAGGGTATTGCCTCCGTTTGAATAGTTGTATTGCAGAAATGCAGTCTCTGTTTGGGCAGCTACTGCTGTAATGGTTGCATGCTGTTCCTTATCGTTTTGAATGAGTATGGGCTTGGTTTGAGTCTCCGTAGCCCTTGTATCAAGGAATTCAGTTTGAATGGATGCATTCACCATTTTTGGGGTTCTACTTGCAATTTTTCTCCTTTTTAATATTCTTATCTTTTGTCTAAGTCTTTTCACTAAGCTCTGCAGCTTTTTTTGTTCCTTTCGCAACCTCTTAATTTCATTTTCATTCTTATTGGGAGGAACAACTATTTCACTTACTGTTTCTGCTCTTACTAAGCTTGGTTGCTTAGTTGAGTTTTGTTCTCCAAGGGCTATGTCTTTGCCCTGACTAGTTTCCATTTCCTCTGTTTGGCCCACATCTTCTGTGTTTACATCGACCTGACTGGGTTCTTCTAGAGAGGTAACCCTAGTTTGGTCTGCCTTTTCCTGAGTGGTTTATGCCCTTATTTCTACTTTAACAATTATTTCTTCTGATATACTCCTATTATGGGCAGAGTTTTCATCTAATTGTACTGCTTCAACATTGAGGTTGAGCGGACTTTTAGGCTAAATATATTCACTCATATTGGCCAAAATCTGGGCCAATTCCACCTCATTTAATGGGTCTTGTGGTGGACTTGTGCTAGGAGTTAGGGGAAGTTTTGCTTCATCCCTCTCTTCTTCACTAGTATGCTCTGTTTCCTGCTCAAGTTCCAATTCTTGGTTGTCTCTTCCTTCTAGCTATAAGGGTTGCTCATTTTCAGGGCTAGATAATTCTAAGGGTTGGCTGCTACTACCCTGGAGGTTTTTAGCTATTCCCATGCTTGTTCTCAATTTGGAAGAGTGTCTATGTTTTTGTGGTCTATTTGCTGCACTGGTGGTATTTTTTCTTTTTGGGGTAGGTAAGGCTAATCCCCCGTCTATAGCAAACACTAATTATTCCCAACTGGTTTGCTGTTGGACAAGATTGTAGCTTACTATTGACAGAATTAGACAATGATGACTTACAACCGTATCTATATGTCGAGATTTATTTATGCTTTGAGCAATGTCATGCAACAAAAAATTCAAATATGCAGGTTGGTTTATAGAACATTTCTCTTTTAAAACTGCTAGTAATTTAAGGTGGCGTGGTCTTACCACAACATTTCTTCCGTCGCATGTAATGTAGCTTTGAACTACTCTAGCCAACTCTGTCCATGGTTCTCCCAAAGATGAAGGTTGGACTCCTTTAGTTTTGACAATCAGGTTTCGTCCCTCGTCCCAAAAGATGGCCATGGCACCTTGAAGCCTCAATTTTTTATGTGTCCATATGGGTTTGACTGATGGTAGTCCAGATGCCCCAACTATTACTGTATCTGTCACTATTATTCATCTTCCTCTTACTATAGAATGATCATCTTGCAAATTCTATAAAAATTCAATAGCCATGTTTTCATTGGGTTGCTGTAGTCGTGTAAAATATGCGACCCATCCAACCCTTACTAAAATTTTTCGTGTGGCATCGGAAACTGCTAGTGTCTGTGGCTCGTTGCATAATGATCGTCCTCCCATTTTGTCTGAATTCTACACACTGCTATTTTTACACAGCAATGCACAGAGTGAACAATGGAACAACAAACTATAAATATTGGATAATACCTTTTTAATAACATAGATATCGTTAAAGCTTTCTATTATGGGATATCATGCAGCCTGGTACAACCAAATAAAAGACTGACACATATGCAAAAGTGCTTTGGAATTCACCCATGCCCCCCTAAAAAATGATAGGTTGCCTTCGACCAGTTAAATGGAGGAACGACGTATTGAAGACAATCGTACCATGGTGAAAAAAAGGCAAAGTGTACATATTTATGACAAGATCACAAAAATATCAAGTTGTTGAAATTGATGCATTAGAATGGAAATTATGAATAAATATGGAGATGCTATGGAGTGATGCGAAAAAGGGAAAAGGATAGCTGATGTAGGTAAGATGATATGCGGTCATTATTCCACTTAAACCATTATGATTGACTTTTTAAATGATATTTAATGCATAAAAGATTCAAAGGGAATTGGGAACATAATATCTTTTGAAATAAAGATAAAGAAATAAAAAAGGGTTTATAATTACAACTGATGCTTGAAACATATGACTCCAATACCATCAGTAGAGCTCTGTTGCCCACGGGTGTTTATAACCTTGACAATGTTTCTTTTTCACCCTTTTGGAACCATAATCCTTTATGTATGCCTAGGAAAGTGCCTTGTGTTGTCAAAATGGAGGCGATTGTGCTGGCTTGGTAACCAAATGGATCACAATGCCATTCACTGGGAAGGAGTGAAAGGTGGACGGGTTGGCTCATGATGAGATCTCCTATTCCAAGGACTTTTATTTTTCTGATGTGTCCATTGGATCATATCCCTAGTGTGGAAGCCATAGTGGGAATGCCACTTCACTACTTCCTTATGATCATAGTAGGCTGGCTCATGATGAGACCCCCTATCCTCCATCTTACAAATCATCGAATTGTTGGTAAACATATATATATATATATATTATATATATAATATATATATATATATATATAATATATATATATATATTATATATATATATATATATATATATATATATTATATAGATATATATATAATATTTCTTTCCTTCTTTTTTCTTTTCTTTTATATAGCACTTCCTATTTATATATAGAGGATGGCTCAACACTCCTTAAGAGTAGGGATGGTGGAAGAAGTCTAAACATATCAATAGAAGGAAATGTGCCCTTTTTCTTATTTACTAATTAATAACCAAAGAGAATTATGAGAATTAGGGAAGAACCAACATGATACAAGTAATCAATCAACTTGAGTTCTAGTGAAGATAAGGACAACAAAGTAATATAGATAGTTGTGTCCTTCCCTTTTTCTAATCAATACAATACAATCTCATTAAAGATGATAATTTTTCTTTGATTTGCTTATTCTAGTAACCTCTAACTTTG
Source organism: Pinus taeda (assembly GCA_000404065.3). Classification (NCBI taxonomy): domain Eukaryota; kingdom Viridiplantae; phylum Streptophyta; class Pinopsida; order Pinales; family Pinaceae; genus Pinus; species Pinus taeda. Next base: position 32,405 of record APFE030072796.1, read on the forward strand.
TATCCTTGCATATATTTGTATTCTTGCTTTCAAAGGATCATGAAGAGTGAAACATTATTCACACAAAAATGCACTAAAAAAAAAGGTGTCATTCCTTAAATGGAACGACTGTTATTCCTTAAGAGGAACAACAAAACGACAATTGCATGCAAAACTGTTGTTCCTTAAGAGGAATGGCAGAAAGATAAAAAAATTGCACACGAAACTATTGTTCCTTAAGAGGAACAATAGTTGTTCCTTAAGAGGAATAACAAGTAAAACATATGCAAGTGAAAGTGCTGATCCTTCAGCACAACAACATAAAAACAAATTGAAGTGAAATTTCTATTTCTTAAAAGGAATAGCAACAAGAAAAAAAAATGACAAAACTATTGTTCCTTAGAAGGAACAATAGTTGTTCCTTAGCAAGAACAGTAACTGTTCCTTAAATGGAACATCATAAAGAACACGTATACCAAACTGTTGTTCCTTAAATGGAATGATTGTTGTTCCTTTTAAAGGGAACAACAACTGTTCCTTAAACAGAACAACACAAACAAATGTTAACGAGACTGCTATTCCTTAAATGGAACGGTTGTTGTTCCTTAAGAGGAACAACAACTATTCCTTAAGAGGAACAACAAAATTTCAAAAACACAAAATTATTGTTCCTTAAATGGAACGACTGCTATTCCTTAAGAGGAACAATAGTTGTTCTTTAAGAGGAATGGAAAAAATATAAACACGCAAAACTATTGTTCCTGAAGAGGAACAACAAAAATACAAACAGGTTAGATTGTTGTTCCTTAAATGGAACGATTGTTGTTCCTTAAATAGAATAGCAAAAGTAGACCACACATGGAACTGTTGTTCCTTAAATGGAATGATTGTTGTTCCTTAAGGGGGATAACAACTATTCCTTAAGAGGAACAAAAAAAATGCAAACATGCAACACTGTTGTTCCTTAAATGGAATGGATGTTGTTTCTTAAGAGGAACAACAACGATTCCTTAAGAGGAACAACAAAAATATAAACACACACACAAAACTATTGTTCCTTAAATGGAATGGTTGCTGCTCCTTAAGAGGAATAGCAGTTGTTCCTTAAGAGGAACAACAAAAATATAAACATGCAAACTGTTGTTCCTCAAGAGGAATGTCTACTATTCCTTTAAGAGGAACAACAGTTGTTCCTTAAGAGGAACATCAAAAAGAAAACATACATAAAAACTGTTTTTCTTAAATGGAATGACTATTGTTCCTTAAGAGGAACAACACGAAAATTAAATAAAGAGAAAAGTGTTGTTCCTTAAATGGAACAACTGTTGTTCCTTAAGAGGAGCAACATATGTTCCTTAAATGGAACAACACTAAAATATGTACAAAAAATAGTTTATACAAGCAAATTTAAAAAAAGAAAAGTTTATATATAAATTTCAAAAATGAATGAGTTGTTTACTGGATTGATGCTAAGGATGGGTTAACCTCTTCAGCGAGAATTTGCATGGTGGAATCTTCCCATAACTGTTGGTAAAAGGACTCCCTGGTAAGCAGTTTGTGATAAATTCACACTCGATGACCATTCGCTTTGAAAGAATATCCAGATCCATCAATGGTTGTCAATGTATTGGTGCCATTATCATGCACTTTCTGTATCTCATAAGGCCCTAGCCATCTGGCCTAGAGTTTTCTGGGGAAATCCTAGAACGTTGAATCATATAGGAGTGCCCAGTCTCCTTCATGGAAGATCTTCTTTTTAATAAGGGCATCATGCCATTTCGCCCTTTGTTGTTGAATTGATGCAGTATGTTGAAGAGCTGAGAGCCTGATTTCATCAAATTCATTGATTTTCTATAATCTATTGGTCTGATCTTCATTTAAATTCAAACCCACCTCTTGCATTGTTCTTAATGTTTGAATCTTGATTTCGATTGGGAAGATGGGTTCCTTACCAAATACTAATTGATATGGTGAATATCCAGTGGTGTTTCTCCATGTTTTGTGGTATGCCCACAAGGCTTCTGGAAATCTTGAAGCCCAGTCACATCTTTGTGATGTAACTATTTTTTTAAGTATTGCCTCAATTACCTTATTAGTACTTTCTACTTAGCCATTTTCCTGTGGGTGGTATGGAGTTGTAATTTTGTGGAGAATATGGTAGTTTCTCAATGTTGCGGCATTCTTGTTACCTACGAATTGTGGTCCTCCATCTATAATTATGTCTATCAGTAGGCCATATCACACAAATAATTAGAAAAGAAAATGTATTACTGAATCCTCTATAGCTTTTGGTAGCACCTCTGCTTCAACCCATTTAATAACATACTCTGTTGCAACCAGTATGCATGTTTTTTGATTAGATGATGGGTTAATAGGACAAATAAAATCTAGCACCCACTGCTCAAAAGGCTCGATTACTAATTGTGGGTTCAGAGGCATCTCATCAGATTGTCTAGGGAATCCCACCCTCTGGTAGCTATCACAGACTTGAACAAACTTTTTAGCATCTTTAAAGATAATGGGCCAGTAATACCCTGTTTGTAAGAATTTGTGACCCGTTCTGCAGTCTGCAAAATGTCCGCCACATAGCCCATCGTGGCATGCTTTTAGAATGTCAAACACTTCATCTTCCTGGATGCATATTTTGATGTGCATATCTACCCCCGTATGGAATAAGTAGCCCCTGATCCAAGAGAATCAGGTACTGCGCTACACTATTTGTTTTCTTTCATTAGGCATTAGGTGCTTGGGTAATTTTCCTACTACCAAGTAATTTGCAATTTCTGCATACCATGGTGTTCTGACAGTAACAACAAATAAATGTTCATTGGGAAATTGATCCTCAACTTCTACTGCATCCGCTGACTTTGGCATTCGTGAGAGAAAATCAGCTACAGGATTTTCTTTTCCAGGTCGATCCTTAATCGTGATGTAAAATTCCTACAAGAGAATCAACCATCTTGTCACTCTTCCATTTGTAATAGGTCTATTTCCTAAATACTTAATGGCAGAGTGATCTATATATAAAACTACAGGATATCCAGTTATATAATGTCTAAATTGATTTATAACATATATTACAGCTAAAAATTCCTTTTTAGTCACAATATAGTTTAATTCAGTAGGAGATAGATTTTTTCTGATATAATATATTGCATATGGCTTTTTATCTTCTTCCTGTCCAAGAACTGCTCCGATTGCTATGTCTGAAGCATCAGACGAAATCTGGAATGTCAAATCCTAGTTTGGGCCCCTTCGCACTGGGGCTGTTGATACAAGATTTTTTAGATCCTCAAAAGCATGTTCACACTTATCTGTCCAAATGAAATCAATATTTCCTGTTAGTGCATATAAAGGTGCAGCAATCTGAGAAAAATGCTTTATAAATCTTCTATAATAACCAGAAAATCCCAAAAAACTGCATACCTCTGTTTGTGTGGCAAGGGTAGGCATCAACAAAATTATCTGAATTTTAGCTGGATCTACCTGTATTCCAACTGCTGAGATATAATGACCTAAGATGAGTCCCTTGGTCATCATCATAAGACACTTTTCATGGCTCAAACAGAGCCTGGTGGCAATGCATCTTTGCATCATTTTTTCTAATGTTTGTAATGATGGCTCAAAGTCATCCCCATAAGGTGTGAAGTCATCCATATATACTTTGAGCCCTTCATTTATTAAATCTAAAAAAGTGTTGAGTACAACCCTCTGAAATGTGGTAAGTACATTGCATAGCCCAAAGGGTAAGACCCTGTAAGCAAATGTTCCCCAAGGACAGGTAAATGTAGTTTTATCCTGATCTTCAGGGGAAATTTGGATCTAATTGTATCCACTGAAGCCATCTAGGAAATAAAAGAATTTCTTTCCTGCTAAAGTGTCCAAGACCTAATCAATGAATGGAAGGGGGAAGTGGTCCTTATGGGTTGCTTTATTTAGTTCTCTATAGTCAACACATATCCACCACTTTCCATTCTTTTTCAGCACCACTACTAATGGAGAGACCCACTTGCTGTCAGATATTGGGTAGACAAAGTTTACATCTAAAAGTTTTAGCAATTTAGCTTACACAATATCATTAAGATGAGGATTTAATCTCTGTTGGTGTTGGTGAACGGGTCTAGCATCCTTTTCTATATAGATGTGGTCCATACACAACTAGGGATCAATTCATTTCATGTCTGAGTAATCCCATGCAAAGGCTTCTTTATATTTTCTCAGGAGTTGAACCAGCTTTTCCTCTTGTTTAGCAGCCATGTTTTTGTTAATATTCAAAGATTCTCTTAGCTCAATTTTTATGGTTTTGCTGTTGTAAACAGAGGTGGTTGATATTGATTGATCATGAGTATACTTTAGGGGATCTTCTTCTACTTCATTATCGAATGTTGCTTTGATCATGTGACATTTTAGATGAGATCTGGTTTTTGGTTGGTTAATGAAACTATTAATGATGTCGTCCTTTGTTTGGTCTTTAAATTCGAGGGCATCTTCTATGGTTAGTGGTGATCTAATGTTTTCAGCTAGGTATGATACAAGTTGTTTTTTTTTTTTATTATTGTTAAACTTGGCTGGGTTTGAGGATATATGGCTAAATTCTTTACATTTCTTCCTCTTGCTATAGTCATGCTGCCTTGTCGACAGCCAATGTAAGTGTTAGCAGTTGCTAGCCAAGGTCTACCTAGAATTAAGGGGTGTCCATTCAATCGGTTTCTAGGATTGATAATCAGAAATTCTGCAGGGTATTCCCAGGAGTCTATAGACACCATTACATCATGTAGTGTGCCTTTTGGTTTGACTACTGATCGGTCAGCCAACTCCAATAATGTTGTGGTTAGGTCTAATGATGTAATGCCAAGTTTTTGACAAGTGGTGGTTGTAATAATATTGATTGCAGCTCCTAAATCAACTAAGGCATTGGGGAAGGAGCATCCATTGATTTGCACCGTGACTGTAGGATTTCCTAGGTCCTCATATTTTACAGGTGCTTCTCTTCCTGATAGTAAGTCAGATAGGGTACCGACTACATGGACAATGGGGTTCATTGTTATTTTCTTCTTTTGTTTTTTCATACATAATTCTTTGATAGTTTTTGCATAAATTGGCAAACGCACCACAAAATGTTGAGGTATAAAAGGTGTCTTTTTAACTCCTAATTATCTTCACATTAGTTATCAATCTGGGCAAGATTTTCTATTTCAAGAGTGTACATAGTTTGTGGCATCTATTTACTCAAGAGTAATGTTTCTAAATTGCAGTACAGTGCTTTCAAATACAAGAGTAAATAGATTCTTTAAATAGAACTCACTTGCAATTAAAGGAAAGTCAATGCTTTGAAACTAAATAATTTATTCGAAAAAGTAACAACAATTATTAGTCAAGGATATAGTAGCAATAACTCATTCCTGGTTTAACTGATGTAAACTAAATCAAGCATAAATAAGATCCTCAATCTGAGAGCTTTGACAGTAATAGACAATGTTCTTTACAGTTGTTGATCTCACACACACCACACTAAATAACCAATTGGAAATGACAATGAATTAAATCAATAATGCTACTGCAACAGATCGAAATGAGATAATTATGCTAACTGTAAGAATGCTAAAAGGAAAAGCTAAATGATTGCAGAAAGTAAATGAGTAGCAAAGCTATATAATAGAAATGAAAATCAAAACTTATGTAACTGCAATGAACAACAATGCTAAGTTACTGAAATGAACAGTGAAGCTCTGTAAGTAAAATGAACAACACAACAATATACTTGCAAAAAGAAATGATCTTGTTATGAGGGAACTGAACAACAATACAATTCAATTACAACATATAAAACATATCAATTCATTAAGTCTGGAAATACGAAACAGTAAGGCGATGCGACTACAATAGATAGAAATGAAACCAAACCATCGCACAACAGAAATCGTAAAGGAATGATATGAGAATAGCAAGTGAATCCACTAGGTTTGGGCCCTTAGCCACTAGTGAACACTACCGATTACTTCAGTATGAGAGAAGGAACAACAACTGTATTTATATTAATCATTTTCCAAATGGTTATAATAATAAATAGTTCCCTAGTTTTTACTATAATCCCTTGATATATGAATATCTTTAGAATATAAATGGGATATGATTAAAGGAAAGGATGATGAAATAAACGGAAAATTCATACCATTTCCATCGTTGAACACACTCCCTTGCTTACCCTTTTTCATGCCCTCATGAAAACCATGTAGTTTGTGTGCGAAGAAGTCAAAGAATAGGCTAGAGAAGGGATGTCATGAGGTGGTCTAAAACCATGATTTTTAGCCAAAATTTCAAAGATGTGCCATTTATGTCCTTCAGGTAATTCATGTATAGCTTTATACCCTTCTGCAGGATACTAGACAATAGGACTACGAAATTGACAGCCTAGCCAATATGGCCCTTCCCTCAAGATGAGGTTGCTATAAGTAACCAAGCGATCAATAGCTAATTTAAAGTTTTTATAGTTAAATGGTTCTATGTCCTATACATTATGATTGGAAGTTTTCCATCTGAATTTAGCTGCTGCCAAGGAATTGTCTTTGATAGAGAAAAAATACTCTACCCCTTATTGGAAAATTCCTTTATGGATGGGTCCTAAGGCTTGGATTACTCATTCCTTTTGCATTAGATTCTTATTTTTGGCCAGTAGTTGTAATTGGTTTTTTGGTTCACCCTTGACCCAAAGGTCCAACCCATTTTCTTGCCTCTGAAAAGTGTTATGGGCTTTGAACCACTTCAACTGGTTAACAACAAATGGAATGAACGCTTGAAACTATACATCACCCACAAAAGGGTTTGGATTCTTCTCCATTCTTCTTCCAATATAGAATTATGCAAATAAAATGCATAGAGTAATCATTGAACTTTTACTCCATGGTGCTTGCAGCAGTTTATAAAATCCTCAACAATTTTTAATTCTATGGGTTTTCCTGCCCTAATAGCCTTAATTTTTAATTGTAAATATCGTTCTAATAAAAATAAAGCATAGTTCTTGGTAGGGGACCTGCATGCTAAAACATCTTTGTAAAGGGAACAAAGAGTATCCGTCTGACACATGACAGTTTCCAGTCTGTTCTTTATCTTTTCAGTTCTTTCTTCTACCCTCCGACATTTCTCAAAGGCCTCACTTTCTGACGCATTGATATTCCACAACTACCTCTGTAATTCTTGGTATCTTTGTTGGGGAACAACCTCTTCCTCGAGCTTTTCTATGTTCAGCTCAGCCTGTGATAGCTTCTCTTGAATATTTGTTACATTTGGATCACTGCCTATCAAAACATATTTGGCCTGGATATCTGTCTGGGTGTCTGCACTATTGGAGGGTATTGCCTCCGTTTAAACAACTGTATTGTAGAAATGTGCAGTCTTTGTTTGGGCAACCGCTTCTGTAATGGTTGCATGCTATTCCTTATTGTTTTGAATGAGTATGGGCTCAATTTGAGTCTTCGTAGCGCTTGTATCATGGAATTCAGTTTGAATGGTTCCATTCACCATTTTCGGGGTTCTACTTGCAATTTTTCTCCTTTTTAATATTCTTATATTTTGTCTAAGTCTTTTCACTAAGCTCTGCAGCTTTTGTTGTTCCTTTCGTAACCTCTTAATTTTTCTTTTCTTCTTCTTAGGAGGAACAACTATTTCACTAACCATTTTTTCTCTTACTGAGCTTGGTTGCTCAGTTGGGTTTTATTCTCCAAGGGCTATGTCTTTGTCCTGACTAGTTTCCATTTCCTCTGTTTGGCCCACATCTTATGTGTTTACATTAGCCTGACTAAGTTCTTATGGAGAGGTAACCCTAGTTTGGTCTACCTTTTCTTGAGTGGTTTCTGCCTCTGTTTCTACTTCACCAACTATTTCTTCTAATATACTCCTATTATGGGCAGAGTTTTCTTCTGATTGTGCTAATTCAACATTGAGGTTGAGCAAACTTTCAGGTTGAATATATTCACTCATATTGGCCAATTCCACCTCATATAATTGGTTTTGTGGTGGACTTGTGCTGGGAGTTAGGGGAAGTTCTGCTTCATCCCTCTCTTCTTCACTAGTATGCTCTATTTCCTCCTCAAGTTCTGATTCTTGGTTGTCTCTTTCTTCCAGCTGTAAGGGTTGCTCATTTTCAAGGCTAGATAATTCTAAGGGTTGGCTCTGCTACCCTAGAGGTTTTCAACTATTCCCATGCTTTTTCTTAATCTGGAAGAGTGTCTACATTTTTATGGTCTGTTTTCTGTGTTGGTCATCCTTTTTCTTTTTGGGGCAAGTAAGGCTAATCCCTCGTCTATAGCAAACACTAATTCTTCCCAACTGGTTTGTTGCTAGACAAGATTGTAGCTTACTATCAACCGAATTAGACAATGATGACTTACAACTGTATCTATATGTCGGGATTTCTTTATGCTTTGAGTAGCATCATGCAACAAAAAATTCAAATATGCAAGCAAGTTTACAGAACATTTCTCTTTTAAAACTGCTAGTAATTTAAGGTGTCATGGTCTTACCACATCCTTTCTTCCATCACATGTAATGTAGCTCTAAACTACTCTAGCCAGGTTTGTGCATGGTTTTCCCAGAGATGAAGGCTGGACTCCTTTACCTTTGACAATCAGGTTATGTACCTTGTCCCGAAAGAAGACCATGGCATCTTGAAGCCTCAATTTTTTATGTGTCCATATAGGTCTGACTGTTGGTAGTCTAGATACCCCAACTATTACTGTATCTGTCATTGTTATTCATCTTCCTCTTACTATAGAATGATCATCCTACAAATTCTGTAAAAATTTGATAGCCACGGTTTCATTGGGTTGCTGCAGTCGTGTAAAATATGCAACCCATCCAACCCTTAATAGAATTTCTCGTTCGACATCAGAAACTACTAGTGTCTATGGCTCGCTGTATACATGTTGCATGTCCGTACAAGATGATGTCAACAAAATCAGAATATTCCTGGTGAATAAGAGCACGAAAAGTGGCATGTCATATAGGATTACATCAACCATAATGATGATGACATTAGCATGATCACATGGAGGTATGATCAATAGGAAACTAATTAGAATGTGACACATGGAAAATGATCTCAATATCATAGTCAACAGGTTGATGTGGTAGTACGGACCAACCACAGTGTGACATGTGGCAGATGATGTCAGCGTGATGTCAATAGACTAACATGGAAATACAGACCGACCCGAGTGTGACAAGTGACAAATGATTGGGTGTAAAAAGAGCCAATGAAGAGGCACCACGTGGTGCCTAGTTGTCAGTTGACCAAGTCAACTAATCAGGTGATAATGTGCACTATCAGCAGTCGCCAACGGTGAAGAATTTGTCACCTAGTTAATCTTTTTGGTGACCCCTAACAGATGCCAGATTAAGCAACCTTGTCCCTAAACAACACATTTTTTTAAAATAATATATAAAGTGTTTGGTAGGCCTATGGGTTTGAACCTTTAGCCTCTGGCCCATGCCAACAGACCCTTACCATTAGACCACACAAGTGGTCATTAAAAACAAGATGAGATTTATGATATAAAACCTCATAGTTGCCAAGGAGGAGGGGGAGAGTTGGTTGAAGCTTTTGCTCGTGGAACTAGTGTGGGAACTGTGTGCCCTAGGGACCCACCCTGGTATGCATTTCAAGAAATATTCTAGGGGAGTATTCTATAGAATATTCTTTGGAATATTCCACAAATATTTTTCAAGGAATCTAAAAGATTCCCTAGAGCCCAAAAATTCATCAGCTCAGAAATAGACCAAGTTTATATTCATTTTACTCACTTTTCTGCAAGGAACATAGTGGTGAGGTCAATTTCATCACTTGGGAAGCCAAATTTTAGTCAACCCATGGGAAGGAATCTTTGTGGAATCTTTGAGATTCTCGGGGGTTCAGATCTTGACTGAACCAGAAAGGGGTCAAGTTTACAATCATTTTTCACAAATTTTCACCAATAACTCAATGGTGCAGTCCATTTCTTCAATAAAGGTATCCATTTTTAGGCCATCTCCAAAATTTAAAGTATAAGGTGCCCTTTTGTATGCAATTTGATTTTTGTTGAAGATTAATGAAAGAGACCTCCTCACATTGGGTAGGGCCTGGAGACGTAACCCAAACTGGGTGAACTTTGTTATCAACTAGCTTTTGTGCTTTTGTTTTAATGGTTGTTTTTATTTATGCTTCTTTTATGTGTATGCATTATATGGTTACATTCTCTTTTAAATCCAATTTTGTATGCATTCTTGAAGTAAAATATCTGGATCAAGTTTTGGTATCATAGCGGGTCTTTTGTTGATGTGAATTGAAAGTGTATGATAACCAGGGCAAAGCTCCAAAGAGGTGAATGGAAACTTAATTTTGTTGATCTAGAAACATGGTGTGTAGCATGAAGAAGGGAAATGATATATGAATGTGCTCAGTTGGAGGAAGATCAAAATTATCGCAAGGATTTCTACACCATGGCAGAAAAAGTGTACAAAGTGTTTACAGAATATGAGAAGATAATGGTGAAACTAGAGAAGCAAGAACGGCCAGAAGATCATGCCTCGGTAAATCTTGAAGGAGGAGGATAAGAGCCTCTTGAACCTACCTCTCCATATTCTAGTGAATTCTCCACTTCTTCCTCATCTTCTCATCATTCTAAAAGCAAAAAAGCTCATACTTTTTTTTTCAAGTTGGATGTCAAGTTTGATTTTATTGTGTTTAGTGGAAAACCTAATGCATAAAAGCTAGATAACTGGATCAGATAGGTTGAAGTATATTTCCCCATACAATGAATCAAATAAGATAAGGCAAAGATCTAGTTAGAATACCTTCGATTGAGTGGAATTTCTCTTGTATGGTGGGAAGGAAAGTTGTAGAAAGGTGATAATAATAATCATAAACATTTTTCATCTTGGCTTGAGTTTGGTTCTGCTTTAAGAGGATAGTTTTAGCCATTGCGATACAGGAAGAAGACCACGATGGAATGGAAACATTTGAAGTAAAGTAAAGGTAAAAATATTCAAAATTTTACAAAATTATTTTGGAAGAAAGCATTAGCATTAAATGTTCCATTAGACTTTCCTGAAATGTTGATGAAATACATTGACTTATTGCATGGTTATTTGTGTCATTCATTGTTATTATTTGAACCTAAAACTCTTGATGAAGCTAGTATAAAGGTTGTACATATTGAAAGTAGGGAGAAGCATGAGGAGGATGACCATAAAAAGATGGAAATAATAGCTAAGAGAAAAGAAGAAAATCCATCTTGTACTCACTGTGAGAAAGAAGGGGATTATGAGAAGCATTGCTAGAAATTGCATCTAAAATTGAGGCCAAAGAGGAATGGAAGAAAAGAGAAGAAGAAGATGGTCGCTATCATACAACACTACCAAGAATCTAAATTAGAAGATGAGGAAAAGGTCACAGCTATAAGATTTATAGATGTTGGACCAACTAACTTGGGATCTGACTCAACTGATGAGAGGAATATTGTGGCTCTCGGAATCGCAGGTGATGGACCTATTGACTTGGGTTTTGATTCAAGTGATGAGACAAATATTTCATCATATGTTGTTCCAAATATGAAAAGGAAGCCAAAGCTTTCATGTCTCAAAGAGCTCGAAGAGATCAACCAAACAATTCAAGTGGAGAATGTTGAACTAAGGAGACTCCTACAAGAAGCAAAGAAGGAGAAACATAGGTTACAACATTAGCTACAAACCAAGGAGGAGGCCTTGGTAAAATTGCAGCATAAAAACCCTGAGGTAAAAAGTGATTCTTCAATTTCATGTTTTCTTTATGATGATGATTTTGCTACTTTTGAGAAACATACTACAGGAATTGGTTCAATGTTGATGAGGAAAATTGGGTATTAAGGAAAGGGCCTTGGCATTAATGGCTAGGGCATTGTGAACCCCATCAAAGTGGAGGAATTTCCTCATTATGAAAGTCTTGGTAACATCAAAAAGGAGGTTGGAGAATGTTCCAAGACAACCAATGACCAATCAAGAATGGAACATGGGAGCACATCACAAAATTCCAGTGATACTGAGGATTCAATAGGAAGTTCTCCTCATTAGGGATTCATTAGGAACAAATGTTCAAAGAAGGTTTAGAAAGTTTGGAGGATAAAAAATCATTGTAGTCACTAGAACAAGGGTGGAAATCAGAGAGCCACATTCCAAATACTCCATGACCATAAAGCACCTATGCAGGAACTAGCTGGTGAAGTTGTTCAACAAGAAAATCAGCCATAGGGAGACGACCCATTCGCTTTAACAAATGATATTATTAGAGATAGTAGCTTTTCATGGCCGAATTTTGTAAATCACATGTTGTGAGATATTTGTAAAATTGATGAAGTTGTTTCCGTCACTTATGAATGACACATATTGATTTTTTGGGCCTTTTTGTTGATAGTAAAGGTGTTGGTTGTTTTTGTGATTCTAATGTAAACTTGACGAAAGAGTGTGTTATCATCTCTTGGCAAGTATGGGGATGTTTGAGTCATAATTGGCATTGTATGTAATTTGAAAAGAATGAACTATAGGTTTGCATAGAATTCAGGTGATGGTTCATTACTTATCACTTTGAAGTACAAAGGTGAAGGAGAAGGAAGAGTGGCTTGATAGGGCGCTTGTTTTGCAGATGAGGGAGTACAATAGGTTGGGGATTGTGCTCATCCTTTTGGTGGATAAAAATCTCCTCATTAGGGAAGAATGATCCAAGAGGATCCAAAAAGGCCAAATTTTCTAACTCCTTGAAACTCAGTGAAACCTATCTCAAATCTAAGATCTTGTTGTCCTGAATCCAACAACACAAACAACACCTCAACCTAACACTGTATGTAAAAGTTATGGCCCACTGAAGTTTTTGGGGAACAAAAACAAAGTTTGTAGATGTAGGATGAGTGTCATGTGGCATGTATGTAAAGTGACATGTGGCATGTTTGTACAAGATGACGTCAGCAGAATCAAAATATTCCCAATGAATCTGCTCATGACACATGGTATGCCTGAACATGATGATGTCAACATGATGACAGAGTATGATCAGAAAGTAACCAATCAGAACATGACATGTCGTAGATGACATCAGCATGATGTCAACATCACAATCAACAAGTTGATGTGACAGTACATACCAACCAAAGTGTGACATGTGGTGGATGATATTAGTGTGACATCAACAGACTAATGTGCAATACAGACAAACCCGAGTTTGGCAAGTGGCAAATTACTAGCGTATAGAGAGCCAATGAAGAGGCCCCACATGGAACCTAACTAGTGGCTGATTGGGTCAACTAATCAAGTGATAATTTGTACCATTGACAATTATCGACAACGACGAAATTGTCGCATAGTTAAATTTTCTGATGACCCCTAACAGATGTCGGATTAACCGATGATGTTCTTTAAATGACACTTTTTTTTAAATACAAAGGGGTCGATATGCTTGTGGGTTTGAACCCATGATCTTTGGCCCATGCCAATGACCCTTTACCATTAGACCACACAAGTGGTCATTAATAAAAAAACAAGATTTATGATATAAAACCCCATTTTTGCTAAGGAGAGAGGGGGAGAGTTGATTGAAGGTTTTTCCCATGGAACCAGTGTTGGAACCATGTGCCCTAGGGACTCACCCCAACATGTATTTCAAGAAATATTTAAGGGGAATATTATGTAGAATATTCTCTAGAATATTCCATAGAGATTCTATAGGGAATCTAAAAGATTCCCTAGAGCCCAAAAATTCATCAATTGAGAAATAAACTAAGTTTATACTCATTTTTTCACAAGGAACACACTGGTGAGGTCAGTTTAGTCACCTGGGTGGCCAATTTTTGGTCAACCTAAAGGAAGGAATCTTTAAGATTCCCAGGGATCCAAATTTTGATTGAACTAGAAAGGGTAGATTTTATAGTCATTTTTCATGATTTTTCACCAAGAACTCAATGATCTAGTCCATTTCTATAGAAATGGTGTGCATTTATAGACCATCCCCATAAGTGGAGGTATAAGGTGTATTTTGTAAATGTATGCAATTTTATTTTCATTGAATATTAATGAAAGAAGCCTCTCCACATTGTGCGCTCGAAGACGTAACGCACACTAGGTGAACTTCATTATCAAATTATTGTTGTGCTTTTGTTTTCATGGTTGACTTTGATTTCCGCTTCTTTTATGTGTATGCATTATACAGCTACATGCTCTTTTAAATGAAATTTTGTATGCATCCTTAATGTAAAAGATATGGATCAGTAGCATTTAGCTTGACCTTTGATGCCTTAATGAGTGTCTCTAACTGTTTTGGGAATGAGCATAAATACAAATGAAGTTGAGCCTTGTCCTTTTATTCCTTTTTGTGGTAGTGGGATGAACACGCTTGGTGATCTGACCTCTACACGTATTTCCTTTTTTAGTCATTGTCCCCACTCCTCATAATTGTCACCTTGCCCATTTTTACTTTTCCACATTGAATGGGTGGCTGAGTAGACTACATTTTACCATTTGAAGGTGACGAAGTTTAGTGGCCACCTCGAGCCCATAAAAAATCTATCCTCACTCATTAAAACATTTTTTTAACCACCATGCACATAGGGGAAGAGGTGATGGGTGTCATACCTGAGCCTATCTGTGATGTCAAGTTTTTGTAGATGCATGCATCTTGATGTTGAATTAGTGGTTGATCAATTGCTCTCTAAAGGTTCTATCTTCCATAATTTTTCTTGTGTACATGTCCTCATTATAACAAAGCAATATGATGATTTTCTTTTCTATGTATTTGATGGATGAAGTTTCTATTTCGTACAATTGCTTTCTAGTGTTTGATCTAATGCTGCTAGAGTGGATTGGTGACCTTGCAATTTCCTCTCAAGGATGGTGTGACTTATTTAAATCTAAAGGATGGCCTCTTGATGCTTCAGGGTAGCCAATTCCTCATTCTGGAATATGCAAAAGTCCTCTATCTCTGGTTTTTGTTGGATTTGTGCATGATTGGTCTCCTTCCTGTAGTAGTCATACAATCCCTTCCAAAACCTCATATCACTTCATGAAATGTATTAAGGGACTTGGGTATATCATGGTGAGTCTAGGAACAAGATAAGGAGATTTTATGGTGGTAAAATCTTATGAAGAAAGGGTGAAGGTATAGTTTTGTTTTCTTTCTATTTTTATTTTATTTTATTTTTTTATATGAACAAAAGTGGAATTTTGGGAAGGAAATTAGTTAAATAGAGTGGGCGAGAGTTGAAGCAGGCTTTATGAACCTCTCCTAACATTCCCCAAAGGAAAACATGAGTTTTGACCCCTTTTCCTAAGTAGATATCAATCCTGTAGCACTTATGGTCGATCTCATAGCAGTTCAGGACAATCCTATAGAACTACAAGATTCAAGTAGAATCAAGTGTAGTTTCTTGCTAGGTGATGAAGGGGTGTAGGGAGATGAGTTACATGATGGAGGTAATGCAATGACTAGGTTGCGGAATGTAAAAATGGGATGTGAAATTTGTTCCTTCAACTGTTGTCCCTTTGACTGTGTGGAATCCTACAAAATAAAAGTGTTAGTAGAACTGATGTAAGGACTCCTTGAACTCTGTGTGCTTCCTCCTTTTGTTTCATTTTTTGTTTCTCCTCCTTTTTTTTTGGGACATGCAGACTACCTCTGAAGAAGTTTTTAATCTACAGGACTACTTCAGGCACCTTAGTGGAGGTTTTGACTTGGGGGTTTTACATCTTATTTTCATTTTTTTTGCTCTTGCTTCCACATGGAGGTTTTCAACTCTAGAGTTGGCCTTAGGTTCCTCATGGATTTTTTCACCTAGGCCCCTTATTTTCTCTTTTTTTAATTTAATTTAATTTAATTTAATTTTTATCAGAGGCTGGGTGAACTAAGGATTGTGAGACCCCCAATTACATTCATCTCCTTTCTTATTGAGCTAGTAAACTCCTCTTTTGACAGAGGTCTTTTGTATAACTTCAACATGTAACCATTAAAAAGCAATGAAATACCTTCATCATTGATTGTTCTGATTTGGACAGACCCATTTTCATAACATTTTTCCACTAGATAGGGTCCCAACCACCTTGTCATCAATTTCCCCCTGAAATCCCTGAATCTTGAATCATATATAAGGTCCCAATCACCCTCTTGGTAGGATATCTTCTTGTTGTGTTTTCCATGCCAAATTTTTTTTTTGTAGTTGGACTACCTCAGTGTGCATGAGAGTATGCAATCTGAGCTCATCTAATCCATTGAGTTGGAGCATCCTTTCTTGCTGTGTTGCAGTAATATCTAATTCCAACTAATTTTCTATCCTTAGGGTATTGTATTCAAACTCAATAGATGGTAGGGCCTTCTTTCCATAGACTAATTCAAATGGGGTAAATCTAGTGGTGGTACTTCAAGTGGTATCGTAGGCCTAAGTGGTTTCTAAAAGTCAATCTACCCAATCTTTTATGTTGTCGTTAATAACGTTGGTTAAAATGTTCTCCAAGGACCTGTTTGTGACCTCCACTTACCCATTTTCCTGAGGCTAATAGGCAGTGGATTTCATGTGCTTGATGTGGTGTTACCCCATGATTCCTTCAATCAAAGTTGATATGAATTGTGTCCCTTTATCAATGACCAACTCCCTCGGAAAGCCAAAATTGTAAAATATGTTTTCCTTAAGTAATTCAACCAATTTGTGCTCAAATGATTCCTTCACTACCTTTTCTTTAACCCATTTGTTCAAGTAATCAATGCACATAATGATGTACCTTTTTCTCCTTGGTGATGGATAAATGGGCCCAATTAATTCCATGCCACACTTCTCAAATGGCCCTAGATTCACTCGAGGTTGTAGGGGCATCTCATCCTTGGGTGTAGGCTTGCCTATTCTTTGACAGTGATCAAACCTAGTGGTGTACCTTTTGGCATCTTGATTTTGAGTAGGTCTGTAGTAACCAATTTGTAGCACCTTGATGGATATCCTCTTAGCAACAAAGTGCCTCCCACAAGTGTTGGGTTGTGTTATATTCTTTCCACATAGTTAACAAGGGGTTTGAGGGGTACCCGTAACCCCACTTTATGGGGTCTAGGGCAGCGCCTCGGAAAATTTTGGTTTTGGACCCTATGTTAGGTTGGCGGATCCACCTATGGTTTTGTGCATGATTTTTGCACATGTTTTTTGGATGCGATGGTTTTCGGTCCATGGTTTTGGACGCGATGTTTTTTCGGTCCATGGTATTGGATGCTTCGGCATGTATAAATATGTATTGTAACATTGAAAGGAACATAATTAAAAATCAAGCTGGTAGTCCTAGTTTTGGGATCCAAGGGAAAATCTCTGTGCATATGTGTTTTTAATGTGTTATGCTCTCACATTGTTTATTTTTCTGTGATTTAGAATTCGTATGCAGGTAATTTCTGTACGGGGTTAAAACCTACATTTGGTATCAGAGCTGTTTTGGCTTCAAGGGGACACCTTTGTTGCTGAGGGGTTTCGCT
>APFE030072796.1:64116-84040 GCA_000404065.3 Pinus taeda
TATTATTGTTAGGTCGGCTGGGTTATATTGTGACTCCTTAGACTCCTATATATAGAAAGGAGGTTTTTTCATTTGAATCATCGAAGAATTTTTCATTTATGTAATGAAAAGGAGGTTTCCCCCTCAAAGAGGCTGAATTCTAAGGTGTTGATCTATCTTTTCTATCTTTTCTTGAGCTGGTTTCATAACATAGACCTATGGCAGAGTGGTTGGATGTAATTTCAACTTCAGCTCTGAGATCTTCATTTGAAAGTCAAAGGTTACTTGGGTGATCTCATCCTTCGATTCTCTGACTACGTCAGCCAACTTCCAAATCTTCACTGCTACTTCTACATCCTCTGGAATGTGAAGTTTTGGCAATGTCTTGCATGCATGTGCAATTGTTGCCTCGAAGTTTTGGCTTCACGTGACCTTTTCTTCCTTTTCTTTCAGTGCTTGAGCCTTTTCTATAAAATATGCTCATTATTCATCTTGACTTCGTTGATAACTAAGAGTGTGTGTTGTTCCTTAATTCTGAGCTCGTCTCATACCCCTAATGAAGCGCATGGAGGGTCTGAATGGGAAACGTGGCTAAGTTGGCACCAACATCTTTTAGCTATTCGAGCTAGGCATTTGTCTCATCTACCTCTGCATGTAGTGAACTGTCAGGTAAAGGAATAACTCTGAGGTCTAGATTTTTATTTGTTTCTATTACCAATGTGCTAGCATGTTGCAGGCTCACTTGAATCCTGCTTGCTTATCCCATGCTTACCTGAATTCAACCTGTTTGAATCTACAAATCATGCAGATCCTTCTAGACACTCTCCAACATCTACATGTATTGATGCTCGAACTATGTCCATAGCTTTGTTGATGTGTCATAGACTTTTTCTCTGATCTCATCCAAGTCTCCCTCGGTGAGGACCATTGGATCCATGTGTGCATGCTTATTAGAAGTTTTCTTATTTCTAAACCCAGAAATGGTCTCCTTGGTCTACTTCTGTAATTTGAAGGCAATGCTCTACTCCTCCCCACCACCTCCTTCCTCCTTGGACCCTTCCTTGTCCACAGTATGTTGAGAAGAAGACTCCTCAACATCCTGCGTGGCCTCCTTCATGGTGCGCCCCTTGTCAGTGGCTTCCTTCACGGTGTGCTCTTTGGTAGCAACTTTCTTAGCAGTAGTTTCCTTCTTTTCTTATTTTGCTTTTTCTTAGGCTACGACCTACTCAACCTCATCCTTTTTCTACATTGCCTTCTCATGAGTGGCAGCCTACACAACTTCCTTTTTCTTATGTGTTATTGTGGCCTACATGTTGGAACTTTCCCCAACTGTTCTTTTTCCTGCGCTGAGATCTGATGGTTCCCTCCACTCAGCTACCCATTTTCCTATGAATTCCTATACATTGGCATCCATTACTAGGTATGGAAACTTGTACCATACTTTCTTAGGGTCTTGCCTCGTGTAGATGGATACATTATGAAAATTTGCTTTAAACTCCATGTAGGCCTCCAATTTCCCAAAAAATGTTGGTAACAACCTTGGCCTTTGGCTGATCATAGTCAGAAGGTCCATCTCAACCAGCACCTAGAATACTTTCATCTCCATGACCCTTTTTGGGTCCTTTCTTTCCCATAGCGAAGCAAATTTCGCAGCCTCCAGTAACTCATCCTCTTCTGAAGGGAACTGGCTATCCTCTAGGAGCCTCCACGCAATGAGGGTAATCAACAATAGTAGCTAGGCATAGTGGAATGCCTTGTTGTTTTCCTATGCTTCATGGCAATTCAACATGAACTCTTTACAGAGGTACTGCGCCCAGTTGTACTGCACCCCCTTTGCGCATTATGCAACCAATGAAATAACTGACACTGGCACATCATCCAAGTGACACTTTATCATAATATTACAAGAAAAAAATCTAGGTGGAAAATTGCATCACCCTCTTGGTGATGGAGTGGATAGTGTATCCGCATGACTTCTTCACTAAGCCATAATCATGCTTCATTTTGTCTACGATTTGTTTCTCTTGACTCATGCCTCCTAAATCCTTGGTGGGATCCATCCCTTGGTAGGGAAACCTTGTTATATGGTGGATCAACATAGCTATGATGGGGATGGGCCATCCCAGCCAGAGACACCCATCATGCACTAGTGTAAGCAATTGTTATGCGCACACCATGTTGATAGTGGTTCGGCTAAAGTGTGGTACCCATAGCATATTTAGCAACCCTACTTTTTGAATGCCTACAACCCACTTCATAGTATCCAGTTGCATGACTCTAGTCTTCTCATAGTAGATCCTCATGAAATATTTGTTTGTCTCTAAGTGCAGGAATTTCTCATGACCAGCAAGATTCCAGTCCTCAATTTTGAGTGTGGGAATGCATCCTAACTGCACACCTTGAAATGGCACTTTCTTCGGTAATAGCGGGGTAGAAACCATAAATTTTCCTGAGTCAAGATCCTTGGGTACTTTTTCTTTGCCCTTTTGCGAAGGGATATACTCTGGGATCCTAGTGATAGGCTCACCCTCCTTAGCATCCAACTCTTCAACCCCATCGTGAAGCTCCTCTTTGTTAAGATCCAAGTGTTCATATGGTTGTTTTTCCTTGTCCATCTTCCCTTTTTGTCGAACCTTCGCAAGGGTTCTTCCTCAGTGACTACTGCACCAGAATAGCCTATGTTTTGTTTTGCTTCTCCTTAGCAGTGGATGGTTTAGGCCTAGGCAACCTCGGTGTTGTAGGTATAGATGGTGTACCTTCCTTTTTTGACGCAATTTCAGGGGTTGTGACGTCAGAGACAACAAATTCAGAGGCAACAACTTTAGAGACATCGACTTCTGTAGGATTACTTGTTGTCATGTTGTCTATAAGGGCTTTTCAAAAGGTTTCAGATATGTTAGTTGGCCATGGATGCTTAAAAATCTCTTCCCAATCTTCTCAGTTCATAGATATAAAGTAATCTTTCTAGCAACAAATTCGTTGAAAGCAAAGTGTTGTAATGTAGGCCAGCATGCCACATTTACAAGTAATTTTGAATTTAAATCTAACAATTCCCTCCAAAATCCTGTCATAAATGTATCTTTGGCGGCAAATTACCAAATATTTGCACCACAAATGTCACCTACCCACTCCTCTTAATGATATTTTCTCCATGTAATCAGCTACAATGCATTAAACAACTATTTTAAGACTCATCTATGTGACACCATCCTTCTTGGTGTAACTCCTCTTGACACACTTCCAGCTTCCCTCGCATAACCCCATTACCTCGTTTTCTCAGTTTTTGGGAAGTTTAGTTTATAGTCCCATATGCTCTCACAACTTCCTAGAGTACTAAGACTATCTTGTCATCATATATTCATTGTGCAGGGGCAGGATTCCCTTGATATAACTTCAGTCTACTTCCATTGATCCTTCCCAGAAATATTTCCCCATTCCGCTTCACAAGCTAAATTGCACCACCATCTGTAATTTCCTTGACTACATAGGTCCCTAACTAGTGCATTTGAAACTTCCCAAGGAACTTCCTGAACTTTCTATCATAAATTAATACCAAGTGATTCACCTTGAAGGTACACAACTTAATATGTCGATCATGCCATGCCTTTTCACGCTCCTTTTGCACCTTTTGGTGAAATCCTATTAAGAAACTATCTTCTTCTAACTCCAACAACTGCGCGAGGCACTCCTCTATAGTCTCGTGGTCTACCATATCAGTTAATGCTAAAATCCATAAGCTTGACACAATATATTCCATAGGCATCACAGCCTCTATCCCATAGACGAGCTTGAATGGAGTTTATCCTGTTAATTTCTTGCATGTCATCCTATATATCCATAGGATCACTGGTATGCGCACATCCTAGTCATTCCTCTATGCGTTGTAGACCTTAGTCAATGTGTTTTACATAATTTTATTGAATGCTTCAATGGTACCATTTTCTTAAGGATGATAGGGTGTACTCTTTTGATGATAAACTTGAAATTCTTTGAGCATTGCGGCAATAGTTTCATTGAGAAAGTGTGTAACCCTATCACTCATTAGTATCTTAGGACACCCAAACCTTGTCAAGGCATACTCAAATAGGAACTTCGTGGCTATAGTGGTGGTATTGTCCTTCACTAGTTGTGCTTCTTCCCACCTCGTCAGGTATTTAGTCATAGTAAGAGTATACTACGCGTTAATCTTTTTCCCTGGTGGTTGTATCATACCCCCAAAGTCAATTGCCCATTTGTCAAACACCTATAATAAAATATGAGGATTTAAAGGCAATTCATCCCTTCGTGATGGATTTCCTGTCCTCTTACATGTATCACATGCCTTGCAATATGCCTTAGAATCCTTATGTAGCATCGATCACCATAATCTTGCGTGCAGAACCTTCTACGTAGTTGCTTTGCCTAGATAGTGTCCTCCCTCCACTCCTCCATGTGCTTCGGCGAGATACTAGAACACTTAAACTTCGTAATCTATCGATGTAATATTTCATCAGTACCCATCCTATAGAGGTGTCCCATAATCACAGAAAAGTCAGCTATGCAGACCACCAACTCCTTCTTTTGTTGAGTCCAATATCCTTTTGGGGTTGTTCCAGTTGTTAGAAACTAAATTATGTGAGCAAAGTGATCATCTGCGACCCGTATAGCAAAGAGATGTGCATCTGGAAACCCTTCTTCCAAACTAGTTGGTTCTTCGCCTGTCTAAATTTGGGATAAATGATCCTGTCCCGCATTTAGTACTCCTGAAATAGAAATAACCACCTATAGATCTCCCCCCCCAACATAGGATTACTAACCAAGTACTTGAGAGTGGAGTGATCTTTATACATTTTGAAATGTGCACCCAAAAAATAATGTTGAAGCTTCTATAGCACGTAGACCATCGCCAATCCTTCGCACTCTTTAGTTGAAAAATTCTTCTTAGCCTTTGACAGTTTCTGGCTTGTGAAGGCTATAGGGTGATCTATCTCGCCTTTTCCTAGTTGGGTCGATACCGAACCCAACACAATACAAGAGGAATCCACATGCATATGGAATTATTTCTTCTAGTCAAAAAACACCAAAATAGGCACAATCACCATCTTTTCCTTTAATACATCAAGACTATGCTGGCACTCTTCATCCCAGCAGAAGATCATGTCCTTATTTAGTAATTTATCCATCGAAACGATTATCTGTGCATAAGATTTGATGAAATTTCTATAGTAACTGGTGTGCCCCAACATTGAGCACATCTACTTTACATTCTTCGAATCTTCTCAATTGACAACCATTGTTGTCTTTGCAGGATCTACCGTTAATCCCTGCTTGGAGACCACATGACCTAACAGTCTCCCATAAGGCACGTAAAATATACACTTCTTTAAATTTAGAGCAGTTTGGTATCTGTGACAAGTATCCAACATGAGGTGTAGACTTGCAACCTTGTGCTTTACCAGACCAAACACAATCCAGTCATCAAAATACACTTCCAAGAATTTATGGTTGAATTCTTTGAATTCTACAATTACAACTCTAGAAACCATCGTTGGCACATTATTCAGTCCGAATGGCATCACTACGTATTGGAAGAATCCCCAATTTGTCGTGAAGGTCATCTTACTCCAATCCTCCGGTGTGATCTTAATCTAATGGTACCCCGAGAACCCATCAGTGAATGAATAAGCTTCCTGTCCTCCAACATTCTCTAAAGGTTCATCCATAAACAGTGTAGGAAATAGGTCATGAATGCATGCATCATTTATCTTTATTAGGTCTATGCATATTTTGATTTCACCTTGCTCTTCTTCTCTTGAACCACCATAAGGCTCACCCAATCAGATTCTTCTACTAGCTTAATAATTCTTTCTTCCAAAATTTTGTCTAGCTCTTTTCACAAATTTTCCTTATACATTGGATTCAGTTGGTAGGGTATCTATTTTACAAGATTCACATTGGGCTTTAAGGTGATATTCATCATGCCCAGATCTCCTACTATTCTCTTCAGGTCTAATAACTTGGTAGGAAACAAGTCCTGGTATTTGCGCAACAACTCCACAAATTTATCAATTGTATCTTTATCCCAATAATACCCTATATTTGAAAACATAGGTTGTGTGTCATATCTAATATTTAATTGCATGGCCTTTAAAGTTTCTGACATATTAGGGTTCTCTGCTTTATTTCCTTCAACCTTGCACTATCCTTTTGTCTCTGGAATATTGATTTTGCATGGATCATTTTCTTGTTCTGCAATCACATTGTAGCACTCTAGCGCATGCCATAGTTGTTTACTCCAGTCTGGTTGAACCCACACTACCAGCTCTTCAGGAATTCAAAAGATAGTGACCTTAATCTCCTAGAGCACTTCATCAATTCACTCAAACCCATCCTCAAAGCTAAAATTTAATAAGAAGTTTTCCCTCAAGAAATCCCATTCAGTTGTCTCGTGGCATAGCTCTGTTTCCAAATACCAATTCATGGGAATAGTATCTAAAGTGTGACAGAAAATGTGCATCCATTCCTTATGTGGCTCTTCACCCCATGCTTTAGTCCATTGTGCCAAGTGTTCACGCGGATCATCCTTTCCACTATATTTCTTAGTCATCTGGGTATTAGCATATCCAAACCTCAACTTCATCATTCACTTGTATTCCTTCCAGTTAGCAAAGCTTTCCTTATGCATACCCCACCAATAAGTAGGTGTAGCACACAGTGTTAATTCAAGTGTTTGAAATCAATGTTCCTCGAGCACCTCTCTTTCAAACTCATCCAAAAATAAATTAAAATTATTCAAACCATCATAATGCAGAAGTTTTCTTACCTTCATAGATATGCGCCGCAACGATTTTGTCATCATATTGCAACATAGTGCAAAGACTTCATGCAACTGATTCTGCCAATGTTCAATATCTTCATCTGAGTTTGAGGTACAAGATTTCTCTCTATCCCATGTGATCTGCCCATGTGTAGTGTGATCGCTCCAATCTTCATTGTACGATGTAATCTTGTAGATTTGATCCAAATCATCATCCTCCTTATAGTCACAGACAGGTTCAGTGTAGCGCGCTCCTTCATCAGGGTCCAATGGCACAATAACCCTGATCTCCTTCTTCTCAAATGTCATCCTTCACTTCTTTATATTAATCATTCCGTCCATGTCGAAGGCCCAATCAATTCCTAGTAGTGCAAGGTAAGGATTGTTGTCATCCACGATTTCAATTACCTCAAAGTCAAACAATGCACATGCTCCTTCAATGTCCATTGTTACCCCATAAAGGCACCCCATAGGAATGATCTTCTACTTATAGGCCATGCATAGCTGTATAGAAGACCATTGTAGTGCAAGTCTCCCCATCCTCTCCCATGTATGTATAGGTAGTACGTTCACATCTAACCCAAGATCCAAGATAACTTGATCCATTTCATATTCTCCAATCTACGCAGTCAACCTCATCTCACACCTTGTTCTCTTCTTATGCTTACCTAGTTTCCTCACAACGCACTATTTATAAGGAATCTTTATTTTTCCCATGCAATTGTTGATCAAATCCTAGAGCCCTTCTACTACCTTTTGATCTCTCAACAACTTCATACAGGTTTTCAGAAAAGTAACTAACAGCAAAAGGATCCACATCTTTCACTTCATTGTTCCTAATTGATTTCTCTTGACTCCCAAACATAGAAGCTTCAACAAAATTCTTCTTTGCCTCCATAAAAGTTTCTTTAGCTTAGTTGATATTAAACCCGACTTCCTTTTCAGTAGCCTTGTGCACCCATCCTTCAGTCTTTGGCTACTTTCCCTTATCTTCTTTTGTGCCCATACCAATGCATGTTGTGATATTGATGTTATGATCTCCTTTGTGAGGCTCCTCCCTCACCATCTAGATATTTTGTGTAGGTTGATGGGTCTGCTTCTTAATTTCTTGCATCTTTGCTATAAGTATCGGGAAATATTCTATCACATGATCGAACTGTATAAAATATTGACAAGATGGATGTGTTGGGTTTTGACAGTCACGCGCAAAATGTCCAGCTTCACCACAATTATAACAAATAACTTGTCCGCGACCTCTGCCAACCCATCCTCCTCTTCCTCTTCCCCAGTCTTGAAATCCTTTGCACACTACACTTGCACCCTTACAATGATTCTTCACTAAAATTTATCTTCTAGACTTGCTATGACTCAACTACTTATAGCATTTTCTTTATAGTACCATGGTCCGTGGACCATGGGCGGGTCTCAAAACAACTCTATCACCTACCCACATAAGGGACTAAATCCCCTTTGACTCTACCTAGCTTTTCACTTTGCTTTCCACATTTCGTGGAGACTTTACCTTCGCTAAAAAAATATATTACAAAAATTACTCAAAACTCAACAAAATTGACCCCAAGGACCCCATCCCAGCAAGTGGCCAACCAAGGTATTCCTAGGATAAGAGGGTATCCATTAAACTTGGTTTTGGGATGTATGATAGGGAAATTTGTGGGATACTCCTAGGATTCGATGGAGACCATCACATCCTCAATAACTCCTTTAGGGGATACTATGGACTTGTCTGCAAGTTGTAGTACTATGGTGCTTTTCCTCAAAGCTACTTGGAGGTTAGGCCTGAGCATTATTTCTTTGGTCATAACATTGATTTCAGCCCCAAGGTTAATCAGGGTATTAGAGACCATAATATAATCAATGTGCACATCCATTACTAGGCTACCATGATCCAAGTACTTTAAGGAGATCACTCTCCCAAGCATTAGATCAGACAACTGTTGTTATGCTTTTGACCTACCAGAAATTCCAGAATACCAAATATGCGAAGAAATACAACCCAGAACACAAAACAAGATGAGAAAAATAGAAAGTATTTTATTATTCAGAGATGAAAGTAATTCTCACTTGCCTCTTTGACGGGGAAACCTCCAGTAGAGAAGAGCTCAATTACAAAATAAGACTTGATATATCTCAATGGGGAGTCTTTATCCTTTATATAGTATTCATTCATACAATACCATGGGCCATTACCATGGTTCTCTCAATACCATCTATCTAATACCATGGCCCATTTGCAACTAATTGTGGTCCCTTACTTAAATGTGGGTTAACCAATTACAATTATTAATACGGGCTTTATTGACTCTTTAACTAACTATAACTATGACTCGACCCTATTACATAAATAAAGGGTTTAGGGTTGGACCCTAACATGCCCTCCCCCATCAAAAGCAGTCTTGCCCTCAAGGTTGAAACCACGGAAACTGCTGAAGAATAGTGGTTGGTTCCTAGGTTGCATCTTCTAGAGAGGTGTCTTTCCACTTGACGAGGACTTCCTTGATCGTGTGGCCATGTAGATGTTGTTCTCGCATATCAAGGACTTGTTCAGGTTAGAGTTAGAGTGAACCTTCTTCATCCAATTCAGGTAGACTGGTTTGAATTTTGCAATTGTTCCCCACCACTTTCTTGAGGCATGATACATGGAAGACTGGATGGATTTTAGAAGTTAGTGGAAAGGCCATCTTGTAGGCTATTGCTCTAATGCAGTAAAGTATTGGATAAGGTCCATAGAATTTTGGAGCTAATTTTTTACAACACTTTTCTTTGAGCGATGTTTTCTTATATGGTTGCAGCTATAGCAATACTTGATCCCCTTCTTGAAATGTGTGCTCTGAATGATGTTGGTATGCCTGCTGCTTCATTCAATTCTGAGATTGATGGAGATTATCTTTGAGATGAGCTATAATGGTTGCATGATTCTATAGCAGTTGATCCACTTCTTGCACCTTAGAGCATCCAGGGATATAAGAAATAGGTGAAGGTGGGAGTTGGCCATAAACTACTTCATATGGAGTCATCTTGGTGGTTGCATGATAGTTAGTATTATATCACCATTCAGCTAAAGGTAGCCACTATACCCATTGATGTTACTTTTCTAAAGTGAAGCACCTTAGGTATGTCTCCAAACATTTCTTGATTGCTTAAATTTGACCATCAGTTTGGGGATGATAGGAAGTACTTACTTGGAGTTGGGTGCCTTGTAGCTTGAAAAGTTCTTGCTAAAAGTTACTGGTGAAATTCAGATCATGATCAGACATAATGGAAGTGGGCATGCCATGCATATTGAAGATCTAGTCCATGAAAGCTTGAGCCACCAAAGTGGGGGTAAATGGGTGGAGTAGAGCACAAAAATGAGCAGATTTAGAAAGTCTTTCCACAACCACCATGATGACTAATTTGTTGCCTAAATTTGGGAGACCAATAATGAAATCCATAGAAACATCCATCCAAACTGAGGCAGGGATTGGAAATGGTTGTAAGGTGCCTAGTAACTTGACTGTTTCTCCTTTGTGGCATTGTCACACCTCACATTCAGCTACAAAAGTAAGAATTCCAGTTTTCACGCTTGTCCAAAAGAAAGAACGACGAGTGCGAGCAAAATTCTTCTAAAAGCCTGCATGGCCTATAGTGGGAGATGAGTGCATCTCTACCAAAGTGTGCATTTTGAGGGTGGATGTTAGCAATATAACTACTCTATCCTTGTAGCAAAAAATCTCATCCTTCCACAAGTAGCCAACTCAGGAATTAGGATATGCTCTCAAGTTATTAATGAGTTGGGAGAGAGAGGGGTGTGAAAACCATTCCTTGTGGGATTCTTCAATCCAATTGGGTATGGGAATATAGATTGATAGCAGGGTGCTTTCATCCTCAAATTGGTGTGATAAAGCATCTGATACTACATTTTCATGCCCTTTCTTGTAAATTATCTCATAATCATATCCCAACATTTTGGCAAGCTATTTATTTTATTGGGGTGAGGATAGATGTTGCTCCAAAAAATATTTGAGACTTTGATGGTTTGTACAGATTTAAAATGTTGCCCCTATAAGTATGGTTTCTAGGTATCTGCTGCATGTAAGATGGCCATCATCTCCTTCTCAATACTTGAAGCATCACATTTAATCACAACAGATTTGGTGAAGCCGGGTAGTGCCAATACAGGAGTGGAACACATGGCCTGATTGAGATCCATAAATTCCTATTGTGTTGCATTAGTTCGGAGGAATGAATTTTTCTTGAGAAGGCTAGTGAGGGGTCTAGCAATGCAACCATAATTGTGAAAAAAATTGCGAGAGTAGCCAGTGAGACCCAAGAATCCCCTCAAACTCTTCAAGGTTTTTGGTTGGGGCCATTCTTGCATTGCCTGTATCTTTTTTGGATCCACCCGGACACCTTCACAACCCACAATGTGGCCCAAATACTTGACTTCTTCCATGCCAAAAGAGAACTTGGACAATTTGACAAATAATTTATGATTCCGGAGCAGTTGCAAGAGCAGGTCTACATGTTGAATATGTTTTTCCCAGGTTAGGCTATAAATGAGAATGTCATCAAAGAAAATGAGGACAAATTTTCAGAGATATGGTTTCAACAAGTGATTCATGAGGCTTTGAAAATTGGATGGGGAATTATAGAGACAAAATGGCATGACCAAGAATTTATAATGGCCTTCATGAGTTCAGAAAAAATCTTGGGAATGTCTACTTCTTTCATGTGTATTTGGTGATAGCTAGAGCGAAGATCTAGCTTAGTAAAGAATTGAGCACCATGTAGTTCATCAAGAAGATCATTAAAAACCGGGATAGCGAATTTGTCTTTGATAGTGAGCTTGTTGAGGGCCCTAAAGTCTAGACACATGTGCCATTTCCCATCTTTCTTGAGCACCATTACCACTGGCTTCATTCACCAATAAGTATTGATGCTAGGATGAATGACACTGGCTTTAAGGAGTTCCTTGATGATTTTTTCAATTTCATACTTTTGGGTGAAAGGATATCGATATGGATGCACATTCAGTGGTTGTGCCCCTACGACCAAAGTGATGCTATGATCATGTTCCCCTCTAGAGGGTGGAAGCTCTTTAGGTTTGTCAAATACCTACTGGTGGTGATTTAACACATGTTGCATGTCAAGAAGAATATGAAGAGTAGTGGACTCGATGGCCTGGATGGCATTAAACTGGGTGATAACTCCATGATGGCCCTTTTTCAACAACTTTTCCATGTGATGTGATTTGATGATAGAAGGAGCACCTATGGAGGGTATGCATGTGTCATTTTGCTTAAAGCTCATATATAACTCCTAGAAATCCATGGTGATTGGGCCTAGTGTGTGAAGCCATTCAACACCCAAGACAATGTCACAACCACCCATTTTAATTGCAAACATGTGGGTATTTAGGTGGTAGTCTCCCATTTGAATTTTTATATTTTTGCAGTAGCCTTCACATTTCATTGTCCCCCCATCAA
The DNA here is from genome assembly GCA_000404065.3 of Pinus taeda. Taxonomy (NCBI): domain Eukaryota; kingdom Viridiplantae; phylum Streptophyta; class Pinopsida; order Pinales; family Pinaceae; genus Pinus; species Pinus taeda. The sequence continues at coordinate 76,378 of APFE030072796.1, forward strand.
CAATCTGAACCTGGAAATTAGAGACTTCCTTGACAAAACAATGAACAACTTTAGTGACTCACTGATGGATAAAATTATGACTGCTACCACTATCAATCAATACTACAGGGTGATGTTTAATAAAGCCTATGATTTTGAGAGTTTTGGGTGCATAAATGCCTTCCAAAGCATGTGGCGAGATAACTAGTTCCTCTAGTGTAGCTCGGAGTTCACTGCCCTGCTGAGTTTCCTCAACTTCATTCTCTAGTCCCTCAAGGGGTGGGGCTTCCTCAGATAAGTTGTGATCAATAACATCAATTTGAAATAATTTGGGTTCCTTGCATTTATGCCTGGTGGAGTATTTGTCATCACGGTAGTAGCACAATCCTTGTTTTCATCTTTCATCCATTTATTCTGGAGACACCTTTTGAACCTTAAGTGTTTGGGTAGGGCCCTAAGCCTGGGTGGGGCATCTGTTGACTATGAAATTTGGATGAGGCGATTGGACAGCTAAAGTATGTTCCACTTTGATAGCCTTTGTGCAAGCGTCTATCCATGTAGGTGGGTGCTGCATTCGGACATGGGCTTGGATGGATTCTTTGAGACCACTTATAAAACATTCCAAGTATAATTCATCTCCCACACCTTCTGTGCAGATGGCCAATGTCTCAAAGGCTGCAATGTAGTATTTTACTGCACCTGTCTATCGGAGCTTAGTAAGATGATGCAAAAAATTAGATTCTTTGTCAAAGAGGTCACAAAGAGATTTTGAGAACACCTGCCAAGTTATGTTCCCGAGATAGCATTTCTGATGCCACTGCCATCATTGCCATTTCTCATGGTCCATGTAAAGGGATCCCACACATAGCTTAGCTTGATCATCTTGCATATCATTCAGAATGAAATATTGTTCCATTTGTGCTACCCATATTGTTGGATTAAAGCCATCAAATTTATACATGTCCAACTTGGGTGGGCGAGGGTGGGAATGTTGGTGATTTCCATGGAAGTGAAAATGATGGTTATATTCTCCTTCAAGGTCTTCATTAATAGCATGTGCCTCTGAATGCAACCCCAACATGCTCACTTTGAATTGTGCCACGAATTGCTACATCTAGTCCACTAGGCTCTGGAAAGCATCCAACTTTTGTTCAAGGCGCTCGATCTTCTCATTGGCCATGACTTAAGCTCTGGTTGCTACCATACATAGATCTTGGTCACTTGTCGTCACTTTGAAAAAAATTGGGACCGCCCAAAAATTGAAGCTGACAAGTGAATGGTACCACTACGATTAGCTCGTCATCCAGACTCTTATGGGCTAAGTCTTTTGGAAGTGTCTTGGGAAGGCCTATGATGTTATTTTTTATTTTTTTACTTTGAATGGAATTTTACTCCCCGCTGATCAATACTATAGTGGCCAAATTCCATAAAACTTGATCATGCCCAATGTCTTATGAAAATTGGCCCAGACTATAGGAGCCACAAACCTCACTACACAAATTGTCAGATCTGCCTGCGAAAGCCCCAACTACTAAATGTGAGTTGGACTGCGGTGGCAACAGAACCCCAACTGCTAGATTTGAATGGTACTGTGGTGGTAGAACCTCAATTGGTGGATCTAATTGTTGTGGCAGTGACAGAACCCCAACTACTAGATCTAATCTAGCAAATAAGAGAATGGGCGATCTTGAGAGATTCGAGGGAACTATGGTCTCGAAGGAGTGTCAGGTGCTAGAGATCGCAATATACATAAGGGTCAACAATAATACTCAACCCAATATTTCAGGGCACTAACTAAGGAGGATCAACCATACGCTTAGCCATACTACCCAACTACCCTATCTTACATGCGAGTAATCTCCCCCAATGCTGTTCTCGGTGTACTGTAGCAGCAAGATGATCGACAATTTATCTAAGATGAGGTTTCAGGTGAACCTAGTAGGCTTCCGATATACCCAGAGGGTACATGGAAGGAAGTCCATTCGTGGTTCTATATAATGCGCTACTGCTCGAAGGGGCACCCACAGGGCTTACAACAGAGTCCAACAAGTGTGACCACCTCTTGTATTTCCTGCATGCATTCCTCCCCAAATCCGCAGGTTTATGTTCTCAATGACAAATCCTGTGATTTAAAGACGTTGTACCAAAACAATTTTGCCAAAAATGGAGGTACCACTGGCCCTGGAAAGTGCTCTGGTACCACTTGTTATGCTCTTGACCTACGAGAAATTCTAGAATACCAAATATGCGAATAAATACAACCCAGAACACAAAACAAGATGAGAAAAATAGAAAGTATTTTATTATTCAATGATGAAAGCAATGTTCACTTACCTCTTCGAGGGGGCAACCTCCAGCAGAGCAGAGCTCGATTACAAAATAAGACTCAATATATCTTAATGGGGAGTCTCTATCCTTTATATAGGATTCATTCATACAATACCATGTGTCATTACCCTGGTTCTCTCAATACCATCTATCTAATACCATCGCCCGTATGCAACTAACTGTGGTCCCTTTCTTAAATGCGGGTCAACCACTTACAATTATTAATACAGGCTTTATTGACTCTTTAACTAACTATAACTACAACTCAACCCTATTACATAAATAAATGGGTTAGGCTTGGACCCTAACAGTTTCTCAATAACATTGATGGTGGGGGTATCTCTTCTTCTTCTCCCAAGCCTCTTGAAGCATTCTTCTCTGATAAGATTTTTATAGATAAGGATATCCTTGATGGCATAGAGAAGGTGTATTTTGACACACAAATTCTTCAGTTCTCCCAGAAATTCTGCCTCTTCTAGGGTGTGTTGTTTAGGTTGGACCAACCTTTCAGGATAGGGAGGTGCATTGGTTTGAGGTGTACTACCTTCCTTCTCTTATTCAAGTTCTTCAAAAGGAGAAGGTGGGTGAGAATTTGGAAGTACCTTCCAAGATCAAAGGTTGATCTCTTGGATTTCCACAACATAAGCATAAGTAGGATAGGATGTCTCCATACTGTAAACTTGTTGTGCCTACTTATTGTTTGGGTTTGGATTGGATTGCATAGGAATTTGACATTTCTTAGGTAGGTTTTTGTGAGGTAATTGTGGTTGAGGTGGAGGAGGAATAATTAAGGAAGGAGTTTGAGCTTCCAGTGGCCTTCATCCTTGTGAAGGGTTACCTCATTGAAGAGGTTGAGGTGGATATTGTTGGAAAGAAGGGTTGATAGGCGGAGGAGGATATTATGGATCATAGAACCAAGGAGAGGGTATGGACCATGATGGATAAGTTTAAGGGGATTGAGGCTGGAAAGGTTAATTCTAATTTGGATTATAAGGAGGATATTGTGCACCTTGCATGCCTTGTTGATATGGCATGGGGCCTTGGGGCCTCCTCTGGTTGATGAAGAAGAGTTTCTCCAACCCATGTTTTTCCCCTTAGTATACAACTTTTAGGCCTGGAAGAGAGGGAAATTTGTCTATTGAATGGTTTTCCTTACAGACAAAGAAAAATTCTAAGATGTTTAGTGGGCACTCATTTCTAGGACGCCTCCTAGTGCATCTAGGGCAAAAGATAGCTAGTGCCCTTTTTGCTTCCTTGATTCCTTTTAATCTGAAAAGTGTCCATATGTAGGGGGAAAGTATCCAACATTTCACTTTTGAATTCTTCTAATATGTCCCCTATCTCATGTTTGATGGTTGAGTTTGAGGAATATGGATTAGTTAAGATTTGGCTAGACCTTCCCTTTTTCCTAGCAGCATTAGAATGGTTCTTGAATATTGTATTGATGTCATCATAGGTAAACTGGTAAATGCATCATCTAGACAACATATTTAGGGTCTCCATTACATCCTCCTTGATCCCTTAGAGTGTTGACATTATGATTCTGGTTTGGATCTATGGTACAGGTGTTGTACTTGATGGAAACTCACTCTAGTGGCAGATCTCAGTTCAGGCACTCAAAATCATGGAAAATAAGATACCCGCAAGTAGTGCTAGAAGAAGCTACAGACCCGTAGGTTCGCCAACCAAGGAGCGCAGACATGCACGCATGTTCTCTGTTCAGAAGGTGCGGACCCCAGTTTCACTCTCTCCAATGCATAAAAGCACGTGCACGTGGGAATCTTCATGAATGGTTCATGGTATTAGTCTGACAGTTTTTAATCTTATGGTTTTGGTCCGTGGTATTGCATCTAAAAATATTGATCCAAGGTATTGGGTTCATGGTATTGTGATATTTTGGTTTTTGGACCGTGGTATTGTGAAAGGCTTGCCTATAAAAAGGAAAGGAGATCTCTTGGCCATATATAAGTGAAATTTGAATATCTTAAGATCTGAAATTTTGGGTGATTGGTTTTTAAGAGCTAGATCTAAATCAAGGAGAAATATTAAGGCGAATCTATTGATAAGTCGTTATCTCTTGGGCACATGAACAGATCTATGGATCTCACTGACCTTGGCACTTTGGAGGGCTGTTAATTTGGCCATAATCAGAAGTTTGCAGGTGATCCACAGCGCGAGTGCGAGGGTACGTACCTCAAAAGAAGGCGCAGTGCGGGGGTACGCAGCGCAGGAAAAGGCTTAGTGCGAGGCACGCAGCACAGGAGAAAGCGCAGTGCAGGCTGCATGTAGCGCTGCAAAAGGAGAAGTGCAAGGTACGCAGTGCGGGAAAAGGAATAGTGTGGAGGTATGTTGTCTGCCAGACAGTAAGGGTGCGGACCTGAGAAGAAGTACGTAGAGGAGAAGAACCACCAGTGCAGGTCCATGCAATTTAGACTCAGAAGAGCTGCAGATATTTGCAGGCCCCTCTTGGTGAAGTTGCGGACTTATCTTGGCACTTTTGTTGACTATATTTTATCTATTGCAGCAGAATTCTGGGTTTAGATTTCTGGTATTACTTTTCTGTTTACAGCATTCTGAAGAGTTGGGTGATTCATTGGTTGATTAAGGAGATTGGGTGATTTGCATGTACTTGATGACTATTTGATGTCCATGGATGCAGTTTGAAAATTAATGAAACGTGGTGCTTAAAGAAGTAAAAAAGCTAAGGGGGTTGTAGCTCCCTTCCAGGAGACTGGAAAACGAGAGAGAGTTGTAGCTCTCTGCAGGTTGCAACCTACGTACTGATAAAAGACTGCACCAGTACAAAATCATTGTAAAAGAAGTTTCTAATTGAAAGAAGATAGAGACATGTTGTAGCAGGTGGTTTTCACCCACATTAGGTTTCCACCTTATATCTGGTGTTCTTTGGTGTGGCTATCTATTTTTCTTGTTTCATGCTCATTATTATATGGTACTAGCCTACAAGTTAATGATCAATATATGAGGATTAAATTAAGTATCAATCAGGAAGTCATATTGAAAAGAATTTGATAATACTGATTCAACCCCCCTCTCAGTATTATTTCCAACAATTGGTATCAGAGCAGGTCCTTCAGAAGAAGCTTGATCACTTGAAGGAAGATCTTTCATCATGAGAAACTACGAGAGGGAAGCATCAATCAGGCCACCGATTTTTGATGGGACAAACTTTGTTTATTGGAAAGTAAGAGTTAATACCTATCTTCAATCTCTTGGTACAGAAGTCTGGGATATCATAGATACAGGGTATACTTTTCCATCAGCAACTCCTACAGATCCGGCTGAGAAGAAGAAGTATGAAACAAATGCAAAAGCGGTCAATAATCTATTAGGATGCCTATCTCAATCGGAATTTTTCAAGGTTATGCAGTTTAAATCCACAAAAGAGATATGGGACGAGATTGTTCTGAGCTATGAAGGAGATGATCAGATAAAATGAGCAAAACTTCAAACCCTCAGGATTCAGTATGAAAAACTCAAGATGTATAATGATGAAAGTGTGGCTAATTATTTTCTTCATGTAGATGAGATTGTTAATTGTATGAAAAATTTGGGTGAAGAAATAAAAGAGGCTGTTGTGGTTGAAAAAGTTCTAAGATCTTTGTCATCTAGATTTGAATCTAAATTTTCTGCTATAGAAGAAAAGGAGAATCTACAAAACCTTAAAATGTCATAGCTGCACGGAATTCTAACTGCTTATGAAATGAGGAAAGGAGGTCCATCAGACAGGAGAGTAGCTGCCTTCAAGGCTTCAGGCAAAGGAGAGTACTATGAGTCAGGACACGTGTCAGAATCAGAAGAAGAATCAAATTTTGTCAGAAATCTTCAAGGGGGTACTGGAAGATTCAGAGGTAAGTTACCTTTCAAATGTTTTGCTTGTGGAAGAGTAGGTCACTATGTTGCCAAATGTCCTCATAAGGATAAGATTGACAAAGGGAAGGAACGTGTTAGATGGAAAAAGAAATAGAATGCAAATAAGAAAAGCTATTACACTCATGAAGATAGTGATGGACTATCAAATAGCGATGAAGATAAACGAGGTAATCACTATAAACTTTTAATGGCCTTTGAAGATGATGATTACTTGGATGCTATAGATGTGAATGGTTTTTATGAAGAGATTTCTAGACTCAAAACATGTTTAGAAGAAAAGAATGTGATCATTGATACTCTGCAATTTCAACTTGATGAAAAAGAAAATTTTCTTGAGAAGTTAGAATGTGAAATTGTTGGCCTTAGAAAAGAAATTGAGAAAACAAAGTCCCTTAATCTTAAATTTGTTAAAGGATCTGAAACTTTGGATGAGATTATCAATGTGCAGTGTTCCCCTCTAATCAAGACAGGTCTGGGGTATAATGGTGAAACATCTCAACCTTCCACCTCCAAAAGTTTTCTTGATGCTGCAAGAAGGAGTGAGAAAAAGCCTAATAGAAAGCATCAAGGAAATCAGGGACAGTCTTCATCAAGAACGAACAAAGACTGTCAAGAAAATCGGGGGCAAGCTACCTTAAGGACAAACAGAAGCTACAACCAACCTCAGGTAAAATCTTCCCAATTTTCTTCAAGAATAGATGACAATCGAAACTACAATCATTTGGCTGGTAGACTTGATAATCGCAGAAGTTTCTTCAATGGCCAATGTTTCTCTTTCCATAACTTTGGTCACAAAGCAACTAAATGTGTTGCCTATAAGTAATCATGACTAGAGAAGCTCAAAAACAAAGAAGTATGCCTGGAATTATGAAAAGGAACTATAACAACTTTTCAGTGCTTGAAAATGAAATTGAATGTTCTATTTGTAATAACTTTGGTCATGAAGCTTCTGAATGTAGGAGCAGGTTTCGGCAGACAAAGGAACAAACCTCAAGCACCAAAACATGGAGAATAAAGGAACCACAACCAGAAAGATGTGGGATAGCCTTTTATGTAGAAGGATAGGAAAGTCTATGGTACATCGACAGTGGATGTTCGAAGCATATGACAGGTGATAAAGAAAAACTTGAATCATATACTGCTTTAGAAAAGGGAAAGAAAGTTTCCTTTGGAAATGATACTCCTGCAACCATAAAAGGAAAAGGCACTGCTCAGTTGAAAGAAAAGGTCAAAGATGGAAATGTTTTGTACGTTGATGGCTTGAAGCATAATCTATTGAGTGTCAGTCAGATGTGCGATAATAGAACCGAGGTAATATTTCGATCAGATGGGTGTAGTGTTCGTGATCTTGATACAGGAAGAACAATGATCAAAGGCAGAAGAACTCTAAATAATTTATACATATTTGAAGAAGGACAACAACAATGCTATTTGAGCAAGGATGATGAACACTGGTTATGGCACC
>APFE030072796.1:87622-115430 GCA_000404065.3 Pinus taeda
CAAGTATCACTTTCTCAGGGAACAAGTGCTTGAACAAAAGGTCAAGTTGGAGTATGTTCCTTCTAAGGAACAAGTTGCTGATATACTCACCAAACCATTGCCCAGGGAGACCTTTGAATACCTCAGGCAAAAGCTGGGGGTTGTTGATGTATCATCTTGTTGTTGAATCTCATCTGTTTCAGATATTGTTGGTTGTACGCAAGTTTCATATGGGGTATACGCGTACATTTTTTGGGTTGCGGATTGGTCGAAGATCAAATGGCACAGGTTCAGGGGGAGCATATAATGAATTGTTGGCATTATGGTAGAAGATCTTCATGCTGATCTGAATATTGCTGCAATATGTCTTTATCAGTCATTTATGGTGATTGGTGGACTGTGGTTCTTCATGCAGATATTTCTTTTCTTTTGCAGATCTGGGGGAGCATGATTAGAAAAGCAAAGGCCTAAGCATGTTCTCAGGGGGAGCATAACCCCTTTTCCCTTGATGTCAAAGGGGGAGAATGACATTGAGGATCTTGAGGTTTCCATCAAGTCCAAAGGGGGAGATTGTTGGCATTATGATTCTGGTTTGGCTCTATGGTACAGGTGTTGTACTTGATGGCAACTCACTCTAGTGGCAGATCTCAATTCAGGCACTAAAATTCATGGAAAATAAGATACCCACAGGTAGTGCTAGAAGAAGTTGCGGACCCGCAAGTTCGCCAACCAAGGAGTGCGGACATAAACACAGGTTCTCCATTCAGAATGTGCGGGCCCCAGTTTCACTCTCTCCAATGCATAAAAGTGCGTGCACGTGGGAATATTCATGAATGGTTCATGGTATTAGTCCAACAATTTTTAATCTTATGGTTTTGGTCCGTGGTATTGCATCTAAAAATATTGATCCAAAGTATTGGGTTCATGGTATTATGATATTATGGTTTTTGGACTGTGGTATTGTGAAAGGCTTGCCTATAAAAAGGAAAGGAGATCTCTTGGCCATATATAAGTGAAATTTGAATATCTTAAGATCTGAAATTTTGGGTGCTTGGTTTTTAAGAGCTAGATCTAAATAAAGGAGAAATCTTAAGGCGAATCTATTGATAAGTCGTGATCTCTTGGGCACATGAACAGATCGTGGATCTGACTGACCTTGGCACATTCGAGGACTGTTAATAGGGCCCTAATCAGAAGTTTGCATGCGATCCATGGCGTGAGTGCGGGGGTACACACCTTAGAAGAAGGCGCAGTGCAAGGGTACGCAGTGCAGGAAAAGGCTTAGTGCGAGGCACGCAACACAAGAGAAAGCGCAGTGCGGGCTGCACGCAGCGCTGCAAAAGGAGAAGTGCGAGGTACGGAGTGCAGGAAAAGGAATAGTGCGGAGGTACGCTGTCTGCCAGACAGTAAGGGTGCGGACCTGAGAAGAAGTACACAGAGGAGAAGAACCACCAGTGCGGGTCCACGCAGTTTAGACTCAGAAGAGCTGCGAATATTGGCAGGGCCCTCTTGGTGAAGTTGCGGACTTATCTTGGCACTTTTGTTGACTATCTTTTATCTATTGCAGCAGATGTCTGGGTTTAGATTTCTTGTATTACTTTTCTGTTTACAGCATTTTAAAGAGTTGGGTGATTCATTGGTTGATTAAGGAGATTGGGTGATTTGCATGTACTTGATGACTATTTGATGTCCATGGATCCAGTTTGAAAATTAATGAAACGTGGTCCTTAAAGAAGTAAAAAAGCTAAGGGGGTTTAGCTCCCTTCTAGGAGGGACTGGAAAACGAGAGAGAGTTGTAGCTCTCTGCAGGTTGCAGCCTGCGTACTGGTAAAGGACTTCACCAGTACAAAATCATTGTAAAAGAAGTTTCTAATTGAAAGAAGATAGAGACATATTGCAGCAGGTGGTTTTCACCCACATTGGGTTTCCACCTTATATTTGGTGTTCTTTGGTGTGACTATTTGTTTTTCTTGTTTCATGCTCATTATTATATGGTACTGACCTACAAGTTAATGATCAATATTTGAGGATTAAATTAAGTATAAATCAGGAATTCATATTGAAAATAATTTGATAATACTCATTCACCCCCCCCTCTCAGTATTATTTCCAACATAGAGAAGTACTAGTTTGAGTAACTCGGGGTCAAGGGTACAGTTAGCCCTCTTATCATTGAGTTGGAATCTTTCCTCATAGTTCTCTAAGAATTCATTTGGCCCTAGGGTCATCCTAAATAATTTCTCTTTTTTTATATTTAGAACTATAGCAATCCATTTATGTATCATTAAAGGATTATTGCATTTGTGTCCTGGTAGTGATGTTGCCTCTAGGTAAGCCCATAAACCAGCACAAGGATGCATCTTTGAGGGTGGATGGAAACAACTTCCACTTATGTTCATTAGAGCTATAGTCATAGGTCCTAAATAAAATAACAAACTTGAATATGAACGTGTTAGGTTCCTCATAAGTTAGGCCATGGAAGTGTGGAATGGAAGTAGGGTTGATATTCTTCATCCTAGTCTCCTAATTAGTCTCTTGGATGGGAAAGAGCTCATTTTGTCTATTTTCATGCATGTGTTGAATAGGTGATATATGTTCCTCCTCCCCTAACAATTTTTCAAAGGTTTTAGGGTTCTCACCCGAAGGAAGTTCACATCTACCAAAGAAGAATGATGGTTAGATACTCAAAGGGGTGGGGGGTTTTGGTAGGATTTTCCCTTGATTATCCATACTCCTACGAGGCATTAAAGAACTAGCTCCTTTTTTCTTTTTCTTTTTTTTTGAATTTTCTTGGAAGTTTTTTAAATCAATGGTATTGATGCAAAATAGGAAAAAGAGATAAGCAACTTCTAAATATAAACAACACCTACTTAGAGATCTCTCTGAAAACATCGCCAAAAAGTGACGAGCCACAATATTGCAACAAGAATGCTCCAACTCCCATGGTTACAAACTTAAATTATCAACTGGGGTTCATATAAACTTGGAGGTGACAGTGCTATATGCATAGTAGGTCAAACTCTACTCATGTCACCTTCAGTCATTGAATCATATCAAGGTATGCAGAGACCACTCCTCCAACTATCTTACAGAGATAGATTACATGAAAAGACAAGAGTCTACTCTAATTGCACGAAGGTAAACATCATCCTAATTGCAAGAAAGAAAGTGCCATTCATCAAATGTAAAGGCTAAATACAATTGCAAGAAGATAAATATTGTACTTAATTGTGAAAATGAGCCATGCTATTCTACTTGCATAAATTGAATCAATACTCTAATTACAGTGTTGTAGTGTTTTCTTCTCAAAGATGTACGAAAAGAACCCACTTAAGACTATGGATGACAAGCAATATCAACAATATAAATGGTTGTTAAATATTATATATCTGTAGCAACTGATAGAAACAAAACCTACCAAAGTCCTAATCTATGCCACAATCATAGTTAAACAACAAAATGAAACAGTAATAACTCTGATCATCCAATGGAAACTAGATATACAAAGAATAGATTTTATTATAACACCTGTGAAGGGAAAAAATAAATGTTACCAATCCCCCTTTATGGGATGGGTTCTTGGCTATCCTCAAACATCTTCAACTTATGTAGAGTCTCTCTCCTCTATAATGTGAAAACCCAACAAATAAAATGTTTGAGCTTATTGGGAACTCAAATGGCAGAGAAATGGTGTGTGACAATGAAAATAATATGAGTTACAACAGTGAGTGCAAAAATGAAAATAATCAAAAGTGAAAGGTTCCTGAGACTATTCCATTTGATGTGACCACCGAGATAGAACCAAAGCCAACGCCTGGTTTGGTTCCTACACCAGCTGTGAGTCCAAACATGGTGATGATAATCGGTGAAGGAGGCTTGGAATCAGATGAACCAGGAGAAGAGTCAGGATCAGGACTCGGAGGGCTATGAACTCAAACCCGATGGGGAGGAGTAATATGCCCGAGTGGAAACTGGGGATGAAGGCCTAAGAATCTTTGCAAAAAATGTGTTGGTGACACAATTGTAGTAAGACACGAGTGACATGAAAATGGTGAAGGGAGATAAATAATATGCCTTTGCCTTGATGAGGGGAGATAAATTTGTTATGTTAAGTCTTGGCTTGGTAGTGTAAACCAAACGCCCTTCGCTTAAGGTGTGATTGTGTGTGCAAGTGTATTTATTGGTTAAGCCCAAATTGTGTTTATAAAACAGAAAAAACTTGTTGAAAATAAACTGAAATTAACAACAAAAAATGAACAACATAACAATTAACTAAACCCCACCCAAACTGGTTTTACAAACATTGTGCTAATTGGTGGCAAAATCAACTAAAAAACACACTAAAAATTTCAAGAGATCTAATTGTCGATGTGACTGGGATCAAATGACACTAGGCTACTGGAGAGTGGTGCAGCAACAACAAAATACTAGAGAGGAAGATTGCAACAAAAAGATAGGGAGATGGCTGAAAAACCTAGGGCAACCGATGGGGCCCTAAGACCAATGACCAACCAAGGTTTAATTTGAAACTATGGATGGAAACAACCTATATTTGGAGATTTGAAACAGAAGGGTATAGATCTGGAAAGTATGGCTGGAAGTGCTGCAAAAACTTAGACTACTCACTCAACTAAACTCCTTCGATAAAGGTGTAAGCATACTAGAAGCCCTAGGGGGCTAAATTCCACTTAGAAAAGTAAATCAGAGTAGATCAAGGCCTAAGAGAGATGATACAGAGGTCAAACAACCCAGTAGACAAATTTAGGAAAAACCCAGAAACAGATCTGATAAAAACCTAGAAACCCTAAAAATTGCAGGCACTAACCTGTGTTCAGGGGGGATCACACTTTTTGGGCTAAAATCTGTGATTTATGCTCCTTGATTTTGGGTCAACAAATCTCGAAAAAAATTGTTGTATCTATCGTGGCTCATTCCTGTGACTTGCGAAAAAGACCAGAAAACTTGCGGAAGTCCGAAATTTGACAGATGTAAGGTTAAAAAGCTAATAAACAACATTAAGAGATTGAAAAAAGAATAAACCCTAAGATGAAAACTGAATGTCACCCAAGTTTCTAGATCTAAAGTAAAAAACCATTGGAGTCACCAATTTTGTTGTAGTGTTTTCTTCTCAAAGAAGTATGAAAAGAACCCACTTAAGACTGTGGATTAAAAACAATCTCAAAAATATAAATGGCTACTAAACATTGTAGATTTGCATCAACTGATAGAAACAAAACCTACCAAAGTCCTGATCTATGCCACAATCATAGTTAAACAGAAAAATGAAACACTAAAAACTTAGATCATCCAATGGAAACTAGATATACAAAGAATAGAGTTTATTATAACACCTGTGAAGGGAAAAAATAATCGTTACCAGTCCCCCTCTATGGGATTGGTTCTTGGCTATCCTCAAATGTCTTCATCTTGTGTAGATTCTCTCTCCTCTATAATGTGAAAACCCAACAAATAAAATGTTTGATCTCAATGGGAACTCAAATTGCAGAGAAATGGTGTGCGACAATGAAAATAATAAGAGTTACAGTACTGAGTCCAACAATGAAAATAATCAAAAGTGAATAATGAATGGAAAACCCTTCTATTTATAAAAAAATATTGAGTTATCCTCAAATAATGAGCAATAATAAAATATTATTAACCCCATTCTTGGAATAATCACTTGGAATATTTCATTATATTTGGTTAGGGGGGAAGTATTTAAACTTTTATTTAGAAATAATAAATAAATAAATGATTTATTTATCATGTCAAGAAATTAGTTAAGGAATAATAAAAAAATAATGATTTATTTAATTATTCCTAAGGGATTTAGTCAATTTTGACAAGGAATAATAATTAATTAGTGATTAATTAATTATTCCTAGAGAAAACTAAGATAATTAATAATTTATCTGTTGATTTTTCATAATTGGGTCAAATGTGACAAGAAATAATAATTGAACAATAGTTTAATTAATTATTCCTAGAAGAAAATCAAATAAATAGTGATTTATTTGATTATTCTTCATGGTTTAATTAAAAATACTTAACAAAGGTGGTTTATTAAGTAATTTCTCACAGTGAAAGTAATTTTACTATGGTAAAATTGGTTCTACATGGTGTACTTCGATCCATCTAGTAAATTAGGCTAGATGGCCAATTTTTTGGTCATAACATGCATAATGTAAATAATTACTCTACTTGTAGGATGTGAAAAATTGCTTGAAAGAGGAAACTTGATCTAAAGAGTATGACTAGAAAATCTAAGGACATAACTAAAAAAGAAAGGTCTAATCTATTTGCATTGAAGAGTTTCCCTTCTTATCACGAAGTTCAAAAATAATTTATCTTCACTAACATAGTCTTTACACATTACATAAACAAACAATATTTGTGATACAAACGAAGAAATTTTTCCACTGATTCTAATTGTTGTTTTGTACTTGCAATAAAGGAAGGATGGTTCTAGAGTGGTCCTTGGGTCTCCCGAATAATGGATTCAAAGCTTGGAGGTAATTATTCAATGCCAAAATGCAAAAATAAATATCTTAGATAAAATCTGACCAAGTTTCGATAGTGCTATAGGATGCTACAAAATACCTCATTTTCCTACAGGATTGCCCTGTTTTGATACAGTATTGGGTTGAAGAGCATCCTAAGGGTAAGAGAGGTGTTCCTAAGGTGGGAGAAGGGAGATGAGGATCTATGAAGAATGTGTCAGGCATTTTTCCAAGCTCAATACCCCTCAGAGGTCCATCTTGCACAAAATTACATGCTCACATTGTCCCCTGATAACCTTGAAAAGATGATCTCGGTTGCAAAATTTGAGAGAAATATGAGGTGTCAAGAAGGAAGATGTTGATGAAAAAATGGATGTAGGGTGAGTGTACCAATCCCTGCAAGCCACTAGTAGTACATGCAAACTAATAATAAACCCTTTTTTACTCTTGGAAATTACATGAATTTAATGATAAAATTACAACAAATCAAGATGGAAATGATGAGTTGAATTTTATTTCATCAAGAGCTACTCTATCCTACAACATGAATCCAATCCATATGGAAAGGCTTGATCTTAACTTCTAGGATGCAGAAATAGAGTATGCAAGTTAACTATAAACCAAATCCTAGCAACTTTAAAGGAAATCAAATAATTATTTTTGGCTTGTTGTTATAGACTCTGCACCCACACTTCCTACAACATAGGTGGTAATCAGGTCTGAAACGATAATTTTTGAAATCTAACTTTTGTTTAAATAAGGAAATAAGTTACACTACTCAATAAATGAAAAAATAAAATACAAAGAGAGACTAGAGCCTTTAGTTTGGAACCTAACCCAATGGTCTCAACCCTCCAAAGTTAACTTAGATGTAAACCAACAATGAATATTTCATTAAAATAAAATGGAGTTCAAACACATCATATCAAAATGGAAACAGTCTCAAGTACTTGATCTCAATAACTCTTCTTGTCTCCCAAAAATTTTGAATCCTCATGAGCCCTTAGGCCTATTTATTTATACAAAGATGACTAAGGGGCAACCCCCTTGGAAGGAGGATTTCTTCCCTCTAAAACCTCTAAAATAATGGATCTAGTTCCCGTAGATACTATCATGCACTTGAGTTGATCGATTGTCAGTGGAGCTCGAGTTGTAGGTGAGTGCGAGTGATTCTAGGGATAACTTCAAGTCAAAGGAGAGTAAATGTAGGTGTTAGAGACATATTTTGGCACATCAACCTCAGACTTATATTTCAATAAACTAGGGATCTTAAACTCCTAAAAGAGTTGTTTCATACCCTAAAAGAACATAGTCATTTGATTACATCATTCCCCAAAAGTTCCACTTGAGAAACCATCCAGAAATGGCCTAAACTGAACCATACTGACTGCTCCATTGGTAGGGTACGATGCATACTGATTGGTACACTGCCAGGGTGTGATGCATACTAATTAGGCCTTCTATAGGGTGCAATGGGCGAGGATGGACAAATGACCGAGATAGTTTTCTAGGTGGTTTCTCATGGAATCTTCTAGAAACTTCTCCTATGCCACTTGTCTCTCTAAATTCGCCCAGGGCTGAGTAAGAGATCCAAGAAATCTCCAAGTGGAACCAATTGTAACAAGTGGAATGACACTAATCAAACCCCAAAGATGACTCACACACTTGCACACATCTATAAATGGATCCTTCATCTAAGAGATCCAGAGGCTGGAATATTGTGAATTACAAGGAAGTGTTGTAGTTTGTAATTGAGAAAAAACATTGTATTGTTGGTGTGATCTTGCTATTTCATAAGGTGAAGAGGGATTGAAGCTAGGAGGATGATGTTGGATCAAACAACTGGGTTGTAATTCTCCCTTCTATTTAATAAATTTCTTCAAGTTTTCTTCCATATGATTGTGCAATTGTGAATGTTATCACTTGTGAATGCTATCATTTGTTCATTATATATCCGATTTTGTAATGTTTATGTTGTAATAGATCATGATGCTTTGACGGTTCTTTGTTGCTGTACTTGTGCAGGTACTCTCCAAGCTGGTTAAGTATGGAGAGGAGTTGCAAGCTCTGTCAAGGGGGAGAAAGATCAAGCAAGGGATTAAGCGGAAGTTCCAGGTTTGTTCCTTTATCTTTCTCTTATTTGTTGCACATAGAAGAAATAATTGAATTACTTTAAGTTGTTGTTTCTAGGGTAGCTTCCAAACCTAGAGGGCTAGTTGTTAGACAAGACACTATTTTTCCTCAAAACAAATTGGCGACTCTACTCGTGAAGAACATATGTTTATTTGTTGTTATTGTTTGTTTTATAAACTATAGATAGAGCCTGAAGTCATCCAGGTAGCCTTCGAACTGCTCTTGCTCTACAATTGCATAGTAGATGAATGTTTCTTTAGTCAATCTCTGGTTGAGTTTATGAATTAAACATTGGACTTACAAGCATTTTAGATGCCCTTTTGGTAGCTCAGTAACCTCTCAAGATCATTCCTCTATACTTTGCTCTTTACTGTTCATCATATCTCAGCCTAACTCATTGAAAATAACTGCACATTTGAGCCAAAACCCACTTCAGTTGCGCTCCCTGGCCCATCGCTTTGTCTATCACTGTAATGGATGCATCACACCTCCCAAATGTAGTAAGTGTGATGCATCCATGTTTTTTTGAAGCCCAAGTGCGATGATTGATTGAACCTTTTTCCATTCTAGAAATTGGGGGTTTTTAACCTTGTTTTCAATTTTGTTTAGTTGTTTTCCTGCTTATGAATAGTGTCTCCTTACGAAAGCCTACTTGCATCACATAGATCAGCCTCCTTTAGATTAGGATTAGTAAATTTTTTTGTCTATTTTTTCATCATTTACAATCCTTTGTCGAGAAGTTGCTTAAATCGATCTGTCGCTTTGATACAAAAAGTGTCGTAATTTTCTTTTTGTTTCAAAAGGAGAAGTGTCATGGATTCTTCCTTCCCTAGATAGTCGATTGTACTTTTTATTATGTATTTGGATTGATTTGTTTAAATTCGAAATGTTGAAAGCATTTCTATTCAAAATTGAAAAGTGTCGTTTAGTATTCCTTTCTCTTTCGAAAAAGAAATTGTCGAAAATGTCACTTTGAGTAAAATATTTCAGATCTTTGCTACATTTAGTTTTCCTTTTTGTCATTTTTCACATTAAGGAACGAAAAGAAATACATGCATTTGCATTTAGCATTTTGTATTTTGTGTGTGAAAAATGATTTAGGAAAATGCACTAGTGTGTGCTCTTTGCTCTTTGTTTGAAAGAATTGTAATCTTCTTTCCCTAGTAGCTAGGATTTTCATTGCTCAAAATAAACAAAGATTGTTTATCATTGTAGATTGCATTTTAGGAATCTCATAATCAACATCACGCGGTGAACCATTGAATGGAAAACTTTAAACAAGATCAACTTTAAAATAAATTTCAATGAACCTAACAATTCTTTGGAACTTAACGCAACACATCTATAGGTCTAGGCTAGAGATGTTTTCCGACGTCATTAAAACTAGTAACTATCATTTTCATTGAAGGTTGGGTGATTCCTCCTCCTTGATACAACAAGTACTAGCACAAAATTGTGCTCCCCATACCTTCGCGTGTATATTGGGAGACCACAATAGGCCTATATCCTTTATCCATAGGAAACCGAGTCTACCTCCTTATTGATCGCAATGCACTGAACACAACATTCGGGAAGATTGACTGCCATACATAAGTCCTTGGTAATTTCTCTTTAATTTATCACCAAGTTGTATATTGTAGTTTTGTGATTGGTTTGGTAATCCCTCTATCTAGATTTTCCAAAGTAGTTATTTTCGTTCCTTTTTGACTCTTTAAAAGAAAAGGTCCATCTGAGAATTTGTCCTTTTAGGCTCATTAAAAATCGAAGGATATTAGAGTCATCTTTAGCTTTTTCTCAACTCTTAAAAACTGAGAAAGCAAAGTTGTTCCAAAGCATCATTAAAATTAATTGAAATTGGAATAACATCCCTATTTCTTATTTGATCTTAGGTTGAGACATATGTCGTCGAATCCAGAGTCCACTGATCAAGGAACCCCTTTAGAGGGAAATCCTAGTCCTTTTTCCTCTTGGGGAAATATCGGTGCTCCTTATATGGCTACATTGTCCCTTCCAGGAATTACCATTAGCTTGCCAGTATAGCTATTTTCAACCTCTGTGGTTCCAAATGCATCGTTTCCTCCACAATCAAATCAACCTCTAGTTGATACTGAAGTTGACTCTTCACCTTCTTCATTTGTTTCTCCCTCCCCTTCTTCCTCTTTGCTTGGTGAAAATAGCAATACTAGTAACCAGGTGGTTGAGAAGAAGAAGAAAGGGAAGGAGAAGAAGAAGAAGCCAAATCAGCAAGGAGGCAACCAAGCAACCATTGCTTTGAATGCATCATCTCATGAAAATCTGCACATTAAACTTCCCAAACCCAAATTTCCATGCATAATTTGAAAAGGAGACCATTTTCATTGAGATTTTCCTTGCTTTCCTTAGATCTTGAGAGAATGGTCTCCCCATTCAAACCATCCCGTTTCATCAACTTCTGGAGATCATGTTGGTAACACTCCTTCGACTAGTGATAGTAAAGTTCATGGACATAAAAGAAAGGTCAAAGTTCCATGTAGGTTATGTGAAGGTAATCATTCCCTTCGCCATTGTCCTTTTTTAGATGAAGCCAAAAGAGTGTTGGATAACCGTCCTACTTCACCGTAGCGACTTACATCTGGCTACAGGAAATTCTCCCCAAGTCCTTTACTAGTTGAAAAACCAACTAACTTAAATCAACCATCGGTCGAAACCACTCTCTTTGAAAGTGAATCTTATGAGTCTATACTCGACCAAAGTCAATAAGTCGAGGTGACAGTTGGCCCAATTTCACCTTCAAATAATCGTACCCATCCCGTAGAGAGTAAGAATGATACTGTTCAAATTATATTTGTTACTTCAGATTCTAAAGAACTTGGGGGAAATCCACCCATTCCATCTAGACAGGAGGAAAACCTTCCAATTTTCATAACTCAAGGGGTTAATTCTCCCATTTATTCGGTACCCCCTCCAAGTAGTCTAGTCACCTCATTTAATTGGAATCGACTAGCGAGATCCTACCTTCCTTCTTATGTACCTTTCTAGATCATAGTACAAGTTTGTTAAATGATCATGTCTAGCACTATCATAGATGAAGGTGCATTAGTGAGTATCATTTCCTGAACTACTTGGAAAGTGCTTGGTTCGCCACTACTAATGCCTGTTACATAGAATCTATTAGGCTTTAACAAAGGAGCCAGTCGACTGTTAGGGATCCTTCCTAAGTTACTGATCATTTTGGGAGGGAAAACCATTCATTTGAATGTGATGGTAGTCCCAGGATCGTTAGATTACAATTTACTCCTTGGACGTGACTATTTTTATAACATGGAAGCTATTGTTTCAACACTCTTTCAGTGATGTGTTTCCCATATGAAGGAAAAATTGTCACCATTGACCAACATTCATTTCTCGATCCAAGCATAGCTCCAAGTCAATCACCATACCTAAATGGTCCATTTATGTCAACGATATCACTTGAACCTTCATTCCATCCACCTTATAGCTAGGAGTAATCTGGTGAATGTAACGAAGTTTAGGGGGCATGCACCTTTGTCTATTCTAGATGCACCTAGTTGTAAAGATAAGTTTCCCTGTAGGTTATGTGATTGGTCTGACACACCATTCACCTTTGACTATTCTGGACAAATCCAAGGATGTGTTTTGTCTATTCTGGACGAAACCATCTTACCTAACCACAGTGACTTCCATATGGTTACAGGAGACTCTACTTTTCATCATACTTGGGGCATGCAAACCATTCTCATTTCCTTTTTTCAATTTTCATTTTCATTTTTTAGTTTTGCCATTTTTTCAATTTTTAGTTTTGTCATTTCAAGCTTATATAAAAGATAAAAAACTACGTCCAAGCATAGTTCCGCCATGGTTCAAGCTTGTCAAAATAATGAGCCCACCAAGCATAGTTCCCCCATGGTTCAAGCTTGTCAAAAATGAACCCACCTTCAACTAAATAACCTTTGTGATTGCCATTTTATCAACCTTTTGAACCTTGTCTGTGTACCTCTCATCATTACCATCCCTTTGGCCGATCATACACTTCCACTTGGTTGTTTTACGCCTTTTTAGGAACAGTTGCGATGAGTGGTCCTTATTAGCCAGCCTCTTCACAGAGTTCACCATGATTTGAGAAGTTCCAAATTCATCGGAACCAGTTGGTACCTTAGACACCACTTGTTCCTCGAAATTGAGTCTCCTTTAAACCCTTTTTAGACTCATTAGATATGAAAAGATTGTCGAGTGCTGGCCTTTCTAGCTCATTAAAGTGATTGGAAATGTCATCCCTCCTGTATGATTTTATACTTTTTTGGACCTGAGGGATTATCTTACGAAAAATTCGAGCGCTTGTATTTTTCGACTCGTTAAAGTGGTCGGAAAAGTCATCCCTTTTGTATTATTTTATCCTTTTTCAGACTTCAAGGATTATTTTACGAAAAAGAACTCTTGGAGTTTTCTTTTCATCCCCTTTCAAACTCTCTAAACATGAAAAGAATCGAGTTATCCTTGTCGGTAAACTCATTAAAACAATAGTGACAAACTTGTCCATTCTAGACGAGGCCAAGTTTCACTATCGCTAGACTCGTTAAAACATAGCGACAGGTTTGCCCAAAGGGAAAATTATAGAACAAGCATATGTTATCCTCCTTAAGCTTGATAGAACAAAGAGGTATTGGTCAGCAATGACTGGGGAAAAAGGGAAGAAACTTGAAGAATTTATGGTAGTAGGTCACTCTTGAACATGACACTTTCACTTCATCACTATGATTTAGTCAGGTTGGGTTATTCCTTTCACCAGTCATCTCACCATTGGTCTTTCACACCATCCATATTTTGGGGTTAATGTTACCAATCCATCTCAGTGTCGCCGACATGTTCAAGAGAAGTCATTCAATTGAGAAACCACAATCCAGTTAATGTCTCATCCACTAAAATACCTCCAACCTTCATTTTTTCATGATCGCCATTCTTGAACCTTTTGTCGTCAGTCCTTTTTCACCTCAAGAAATCATTTGCTTCGTTTTGTGTTGTAGATGTGGGATACATCAAGGCCCTCCTACGACAAGTCACTTCTTGTCGACATCAACTCACTATCCAAGAAGTTGACTTAGAAACACCCCTTTCAGTGATTTGAATCTTGCATACATCAATGGCAAGTTTCTCAGTTCCAGCGACAGGTTGACATCAATGGCCTTCAACTGAAAGATTTTGCATGGTGTTCGACATCGGATCATATATTCACACCACTTGAATTGTACTATAGTACCTTGAGGGTCATTATCATTATCAGTGATTCCTCTCATGTCTTTTAACAACTCACATCATCGGCTGGTAATCAGGCGATGTCCTTCCATGTTCGACTTCAGAACATCTCTTCACATGGATTGACTTGTACATGGGGTGAAGATTGAACGATTTGGAAGACCCTGGATCTAGTTTCATCCATTCGAGCTGCTATATATTTTGGGATATAAAAACATCAAATGTACAAAGGCGCTACATAGATGGTCATCCAAACCAAGGATGATGACTCTACATCTGAAGAATCATCGGTCTGCATCTACAGACGACTATCTGATTTATGTACATGAAATGAATTAAAAAATCTAAGCATGGAAATGCCTACCTCAGCTAGATTATGAAAATTTTATTATGTTGATGTATTGTATTGTAACTTATGCAAGTCACCTTCCAGTTCGAAACCTTGGATCCTTATGATAAAACATTTCACCTGACATCAAAATTTACGACTTCATGCTTTAGGGGGAAACCGCTATAGACATATTTGGGCACATCAACCTATTATAGACATATTTGGGCACTGCAACCCCAATCTCATATGTCCATAAACCAAGGCCTTATCAACCTCTAAAAGTGTTGTTTCATACCCTAAAGGAACAAGGGCAGTTGATTACATCATCTCCGAGAAGTTCTCCCTAAAAAACTACTCAAAACTGGTCAAAACTAGACCATACAGAATGCTCAGTGCTAAAGGTGCAATGCATCTCACGTACTACATGTAGAAAGTGCAATGCATACTGAAAATCCCTTCTGTAGGGTGCGATGAGTGAGAGCAGACAAATGGCAGAGGCAGTTGGCTAGGTGGAAACCCAGAGAATCTTCTAGAAACTGCCCATTTGACACTTGCCTCTCTAAATTCGCCCAGAGATGAGTAAGAGATCATGAAATATCCAAGTGGAACCAAGAATATCAGAGAAATGACACTAATCAAAAGCCCAGATGCTGACTCACCCACCTGTACATACCTATATATGGATCCCTCATCCTAGAGATCTAGAGGCTAGAATTTTGTATCTTGTAAGGAAGTGCTATTGGTTTCTCTGTGGAACATCATAGTGTTGGGTGATCTAGCTTTTCATGAGGTGAAGAAGGGTTTCATGCTGGGAGAATGGCACTGGGTCAGATCAATGGGTTGTAATCCTCTCTTCTACTACTTCTATCAATAAAGTTATTTGAGTTTTCCTCCATATTCTTGTGTATCTCTGAATCTTGTATTGATATATGCATTTGTATGGTTAATATATATCTGATCCTATATTGTTTATGGTTATAGATCTCTATGCTTTGATGGTATTACACTGCTTTGACTCTACAGGTGTTCTTTGAAGCAAGACAAGTGAGGAAAGAGTGGCAAAGCTCTGTCAAAGGGGAGAGGAAACAAGCAAGGAGCCAAGCGAAAGACTAAGGTTGGAACTCTCTGCTTCTCTCTCATATATTTCTCATAGAGGAAAACATAAGTGACTTTAGTTTGTTTGTTTCTAAGATAGCTACCCATCTTAGTGGGACTAGCAACTTTGAATGGACACTAGTTTTCCTGATAACAAAATGGCAACTCTGCTAGGGAGCGAATAACTTGTTTGCTTGTTTCTATTTGTTTGCTTTATAAACTACAGACGGAGCCTGAAGTTAAGCTAGCTAGCCTTCGAACTAATTTTTCTATGCAACTACAAAGTAGATCAACGCTGCTTCAGTCAATCTCTAGGTTAGTTTGTAAACTAACCATCTGACTTGCAAACATCCTAAGTGCCCTAGTGGTAGCTCAAGTAACATCATTAGATCAGCCCCTATGCTTTGTGTTTACTGCCTATCATTAGCTCAGCCTAAATCCTTGAACTAAGCTATAAACTGTGAGCAAAAATCAAGCCCAGTCTCATCCCTGGACCATCGCACTATCTCTCATTGGCAGTCTAGATGCATCGCACCTCCTGTGTGCTGCAGGTCAGATCCATCCCTCTTTTCCTGTATTACAGGTGCGATGATTAGGTAAGACTGTTTCTGCCTCCAGATTTTTGTTTTCTCTTCATCGTCTTCAACTTTATTAAGTAGTTTTGTTGTCTGTGATCAGTATACCACTGTTGAAACTCCCTTCCTTTGCAACCTCCATTGCATAAAGAATTGTAAATGTTTTTATCTATTTTTTGTCATTTACAGTTCTCCTTTGCAAACAATAGCTTAATTGAATTGTCGTCTTTTGATTTGAAAGTGTCACAAGTGTCGTTTTCAGTCAAAGAAAAGAATCCTCCTCTTTTTGATAGTCGATTACACTTTTGCCCTTGTATTTGATTTGAATTAATATTATTTCAAGTGTCAAAAGTAGTTTTCAATTCAAAATCGCAAAGTGTCATCTTAGTCTTCCTTTCCTCTTTTGAAAAGAAAATTGTTAGTATTGTCGCTTTGAAAGAAAAATAGTTCAGATTTGTACTTAGCATTCTTTTTGTCATTCACACATTAAGAAAGTAGAAAAAAAAATACATGCATGTGCATTTGCATTTAGACTGCTTATGGAAATTGATTTAGGACAATGCATCTTATTGTGTGCTCTCTGCTCTATGTTGAAAGATTCACTTCTCTTTCCTTAGTAGCTAGGATTTTCATTACAAAAAGATAGTAAACGACTGTTTATCATCTTAGGTTGCAAATTTAGGAATTGTATATCTACATCACATGGTGAACCTTAAAGGAAAACTTCTTAAGAAATATCAATTTTAAAATAAATCTCAATGAACATAAAAATGCTTTGGAACCTAATGCACAACATTTAGAAGTCTAGGCTAGAGACGTATTCTAGTGTTGTAAAGCATAGTAACTATCACTCTCATCATCAGTTGGGTGATTCCTCCTCTTTGAGACAACAAGTGCCACTATGGACTTGTGCTCCCATGTACCGTTGAGTATATATTAGGATACCACAATAGGCTATATCCTTTATCCTTAGGAAGTCATGTTTACTGCCCTATCGATCGCAATGCACTGAACACAGCATTCAGGAAGATTGACTACCGTACTGTAAAAATTATTTTGCAGTTTTGCGATTGGTTTGGTAATCCCTTTGTCTAGATTTCAAGAGTAGTCACTTTCATTCCTTTTCATACTCCTTAAAAGAAAAGGTCCATCTGAGCACTTGTCACTTCAGGCTCATTAAAAATCTAAGGCGAATAGAGTCATCTTTAGCTTTTTCTCGACTCTTAAAAATTGAAAAGCAAGTTGTGTCAAAGCGTCATAAAATTTATTTTAATCGGAATAACATAATTGTTCCCTCGTTGGTCTTAGGTTGATAAAATGGAGTCCACCAATCAAGGGTTTCCCCTTCGGAGGAATCCTAGTCCCTTCTCCTCTTGGGGAGATGTTGATGCACCTCATATGGCCACATTGTCCCTTCCAAGACTAACAATTGGCCTACCAGTATGGCTTTTCTCAACCTTTGTCATTTAAAACACCGTGATTCCTAAGAAATCAAGTTAGCAACCAGATGATACTAGAGTTACCCCCCAACTTTCTCCTTCATTTGTTTCTCCCTCTCCTTCTTCCACTTTGCTTGGTGAAGCTAGTAAAACTAAAAACCAAGTAACTGAGAAGAAGAAGAAAGGGAAGGAGAAGAAGAAGAAGAAGAAAACGGAAAAAGGGGGCAACCATGCATCGTCTGGCGAGAATCCACACACTGCACCATCCAAACCTAAATCTCCATGTGTCACTTGCAAGGGAGACCACTATCATCGATATTTTCCTTGCATCCCATGGATCTTAAGGGATTGGTCTCCCTGCTTGCATAATCTGGTGTCCTCAACCTCTGACAATCATGTTGAAAGTACACCATGTAGACTATGTGAAGGCGATCATGCCATCCACCATTGTCCCTTCTTAGACGAAGCTAAAAGAGTCTTGGATAATTGTCCTACTTCACCGCTACGGCTTCCTCCTAGATACAAGAAACTCTTTTCGAGTCCATCACTAGTTGAAAATCTGACTGACAGCCCTTTGTGGTTGGTCGAAGCATATATCATTGAAGATAAACCCTTTGATTCTACACTAGACCAAAGTCAATAGGTCAAGATGAAAGTCGGCCCAGTCTTGTCTTCAGAAGGTCTACCTTTAGATGATACAGTCACCATAGAGAATGAGAATGACACTATTCAAATTATTTTCATGAACTCAGAATCCGATGAACATGGGGGAAATCTACCTGTCCCTTTACCGCAGGAAGGAAGTTCATCAGAGATTTACCTGGTCATTTATTCGGTCCCTCCTCCAAGCAATCTAGTCGTTTCCTTCGATTGGAATCTATTAGGCAGACCCCATCTACTATCTAATGCACCATTCAAAATCATAGTACAAGCTTATAGAATGACCATGGTTGGTACCATCATAGATGAAGGGGCTTCTGTGAGTATCCTTTCCTCAACTTCTTGAAAAGTGTTTGGTTCGCCATCACTTCAGCCTGAGATTTGAAATCTATCGGGCTTCAACAAAGGAACCAATCGACTGTTAGGTATCCTTCCAAGTTTGCCTATAACTTTGAGAAGGAAAACCGTTTACTTGAATGTGATGGTAGTCCAAGGACTTTTAGATTACAATATACTCCCTGGGCCTGACTACATTTATAGCATGGGAGCTATTGTTTCCTCACTCTTTCGAGTGATGTGTTTTTCGCATGAAGGCAGAGTGGTCTTGCTCATAGACCAACTTTCATTCCCCGATTCAAACATAGCTACTAGTCAAGTGCCATCCCTATCTGGTCTTTTTGTGCAAGGAATGTCTCATCAATCTCCAATCAATCTACCTGATGAGCATGAGTGATTTGGTGAATATGGCTAAACCCAGGAGGCATGCACCTTGGTTTGCTTCAGCAAGAAAACCCCAGTTATAAGGCAGGTTTCCACGTAGGAATATGACTAGTTTGACACACCCGCCCGTTTAGGAAAATGGGATTAGACTGGAATAGGATTCCCTCATTAAAGGTTAAGTGATTGGAACTGGAATCACCTTCGTCCATTTCGATTGATAGAGCCAAGGAAGTGTTTTGTCTGCTATGCGGGTGGAACAATTTTGCTAATGCAAGAACTTCTGTATGGTGACCTGGAAACTCTACTTCTTTATACTTGGGGGCATGCAAACCTTTTTTCATGCAAGTGAAAAGTGACCATTTATTTTCTTATTTTGTAGGTTCTTAACCCTTTAAACTCGTAGGTTGGTCGTTCCTAGTGTTAGGTTCCTATACCAATAGGTTTCATTTTTCATGATTGACAGTGGAAAGGCTAAATATGTTCATCATTGCATTTTGCAAAGGTTCCATATTTTGTATACAGACTAGGAAAATTAAAAGATGAAAAGAGGGTATGCCTTAAAAGAATAATCAAAAGGCAAGAAAATAAATTGGTCAGAAAGAATAGTGAAAATGAACCCCAAATCAAAGACCAAGAAAGTGGCAAGTCAAAATGCCACTTCTATCTTATTGGCAGCATCACAATGTGAAAATACTGCTGCTAATCATACTTGATGGATGGCCCAACAGTTCAATCTGGACCATGCCATGTTTAAATTGTTTGTTGCAGAATAGAGAATGATTCCTGTCCAAACTGCTCAAGCTTCGCAGATGACTAACTAGGTAGAGAAATGAAGGAGCCCAACTGCTTAATCTGGGTCCTTGGAAGAGATAATGGTAGATTTAGATAGTAGGGTAGTCAAAAGAAAAGAAGATAATCAGGGTTTTCTATTCTAAGTGAACCCAGTTAAAATGAAGAATAAATGTTAGGATTATCAAGCTGGGTAGGTAGTGTGAGGTTGCAGAAGTAAAAATGCCATTACCATTTGACTTATCAAAGAAGAACTCATCCCATTCAGGGTATTGGCACCATGGCAGAGGTCTGATGACATAACAATGGAAGCATGACTAATTTCCCTTTCCCCCAAAGATCATTTACTAACACTCCCCAAAGACCTTGGGATCTGCCCAACAGTCTTATTTCACTTCATTCCAGTACCAATTCCAAGTCAATTTCTCAGTTGACTAAAGGAAAAGAAGCCACATTTCTTGTGTAAAAATCACTATTCTGAATTCCATTTCTCTAATGTGACTAAGTTTCATTTTATGGGCTTAGCATTTTCCCCTGCATTTTCACCTCACAAGTCATATTAACAGCTAATTTTATTATTTAGCTCCTTAACATTGCTCCCCTTCCCTAATTCTACAATAGCTAATGCAATCCCAAAAATCTATTTTAATACCCCACCCCATAGCAATATAGCTATATAAGTTAGTCTTGGGAAATATTTAGTCCATCTGGGACTAATATCAACCCTCCCCCACCCTAAAGACTATGGGTTTTGATTAAAACTTTGGGTAAAATCAATTACCATAGTGCCCCCCGCTCACAAACCCTGTTTTTATCCCTCCCACGCTAATGTATTCATTTGTAATGTTTGAAATAAACATATATAAAATGGGCGTACATTATAACCTCACCAAACCAAATTTTTAACCCATCCTCCATTATTTTTAAAGTTTTTTAATCGGTGGGCTCCACTGTTAACCTTTCACCGCCCTGTAACGCTCGCCAGTCGTTCGATCGTCGGCCCCCCAAATCCAAGGGTGAGCAGTCATTTTCACCCACAAGTTGGCGGATGTTTAGTGTTCGGGGGATTGGCAGTTTTTCCGCCGTACCCCCACCACATGGCCTTCCTAGGGTGTTCGAAGGCCCCTCCCCGATACCGCTCATGCCGAAAGGTGGTGCCAGGAGAATACCAGATACCACCCTCCACCCCTGACGTTAGCACCACTTCACCTCTGACGTCACCGCCCACGTCCACACCCTACCTCCGTGGCATTGCCACCTAATCTGCCCGCATCCACGTCATGTCGCCATGTCCTGTGCCACCTCACCCCCATGTCAGAGGTCCACGTCATCATGCCATACCCAGGACCCACCGATGACATCATGCTGACGTCATCATCAAAAAAGCACCAAAAGCGCCAAAAAGTCCCGAATTTACATAAATAACGCAAAAAAGGACTGTTTTATATCATTTTCATTGCTTGTTTCAGGAGCGTTGTGCATGCCGTTCACGTAGATTTGCCGCCCAACCTAGAAAATTTGACCGTCCGAGCTGCTTCCACCTGCAAATTCAACTCAATTACTCACCATTGTTCCAGCTCAACACCCTCAGCGTCGTGAAAACTAGGCATTTGCCCACAGTCAACCTTTTTACCCCTGTTTTCACCATTTGGTCCATTTGTTACCTGCATAAAAGTCTGCTAGCACCCACACTGAGCCAATTATGCACCTATTTGTTGTCTAAACTTTCTAGTTAGCATCCTCTGCCCACAAGGCTCAGTAAACCCGCATCGGTCCGCGAAATTCACTTTAAAAATTGGCTTTAAGAGCCCGTACTTCCAACACAGGTTCTAACAGTTGTTCATTATCCACTCCTACCAGACTTCTCTTGCAAAATTCCACCTGCTCAGCTCAGGGACATCTTTATTTTTCCTTACAGTTGCCCCACAAGTTTGTCAACCAGAGATAAAGTCTGTTGAAACTCTGTAATCTCTCCTTTGACACACATTGCAAATAGCTAAAGCCACTGCCAAATACAAATTCACCTTGCAGTCTACAATAATTGTACTGAATCCTAGCCCAAGTATCAACACACAAAAGATTTCAATATGGCTGCTCCAACTGCTCTAAATGTTGCTCCTATCAATGCACCTAACAAGGAACTTGAGGCACTCCCTTTAGTTGACAGTGATTACCTCATTCAAGATTTGGTTGGGGACAGAAACCACTCACAGACCTTCTGCCAGCTGAGGAATAGCTACTTAAGCAACAGTGACATGTATGGCATCTGGGAGTCAAATTTTCCCATCTATTTCTTGCCTTATGTAAATATTTTTCCTGAAATAATTCACCTCTGTGCTAAAAATTATGACCCAAGCCTCAGAGCTGTCAAGTCTCCATCTAGGAGCATACTCTTTCATATAACTCGTGATTCCATTAATCAGATGCTCAATTTCAAACAGACCCAACTATTCATCCCTTTCTCCATCAAATACCTGCTGGATGGAGTCCCCAAACTCTCCAGCACTGAGATTGCCAGAATTGCCAAGACCTTCATGAGAGTAGATTTCCAACCTACAGGGCCACCTCCTTTCCTATATGTCAATTTCAATGAGGTAGGCAAGCTGCTGGTAGACATGATATCCTTTGTGCTGGGTTTCTCAACAAGTGAGCACATTGATGAAACAGTGTTGGTTCTTTTGTCTGCATATAGCCTTGGAAAGCCCCCTACTGTCAAATATAACTATGCCAAGTTCATTGCCAATAAAATACATGACCAACTGCTAAAGCTGGATAGGGAGGCAGTATTCAAATATTCATCATATATCTATCACCTATTCATGTACTATTAGACAGATTGCTTCCAATGCCCCATCAAAAAGCTAGACTCACAGGGTGAAAGGAGGTCTATTATCTTTTGGTCTTCAGTTTTTCATCAAGTTCAGAACTCTCCCTATTCTTACTGTGAGTTCATTGACCAATTTGTTTATCCAGTCTCATGTCTCTTGAAAAGAACTCCTCCTCCTAGATTGTCATATGACATGCAAAAAATATTGCAGTTGTCCAAGAATTATAAAATAGGTGATTGGTATCTACACCAAAATCACACTATCATTAGGATTTATGGTTGTGAGCTTTGTCCCTACAGGCTCCCTAGATATGTACCCATGAGATTGTTTGCCTTGGAATACTATAGGAAACTCATTAATTCAGATCTTACTCATTTTCATAGTTCCAAGAAGAAAGCTAACCTGAAATTCAAAGACCATCTAGGCCCCTTTATCATGAACAAGAAAGATGGTTGGAAAGAGGCTGATCAAATACTAGGGCAACAACTCAAACTGAAAAGGAGTTTTTGGTGGGTCCCTTATGACCCTGATGGATTTATTAGTGCTAGAAGAGTCAAATATAGGCTGTTAGCCTATAAGCATTGTCTAATTCCACAAATTGAGCAATATGCCAACAAAGATGAGTGGGTGCCAGGCACATTAATTGAAGAATTTACTCAGGAAGAGATAATGGAGAAAAATGTCAAAGATTTAGAAAAACTCTTGACTTGGATTCTTTTCACTAGGTGACATTCAAGCTGCCACTCCAAGTCAGGGAAGGCACCTCCACAGACGCAGCTGCACAAACTTCCCAGCAAGTATCTACAACAACAACAGCTACAACAAAGGGAAAGGAAGTGATGGATGCACAGCAGGAGACAAAGACAGAACAACCCACCACTTCCAAAGATCAGAGTCAAGGGCAAGCCCCTCTATAGCAAACTGAAACATCACAAATTCCAGTCTTGCAAACTCGTCTTAATGAGGAGAGAGGTAAGAAATGGGATAGAGAGGAGCCCACACCTCCAAGTGGGTCAGCACAGCAACCAGAAGCCAAGAGGCAAAGAATTGATCCTCAGGATGAAGAAGAAATCAGGCCAGAACAAAGAGAGAGAGTCCAGCCAGCAGACTGCTACTAGCTCATTCCAGCAAGAACAGGGTATGCAGCATAGTACAGAGGTGTCTTCTTCCAGACAGCAGGGCAAGCAGCCAACTGGTATCAAAGGAACTTTCATGGAGATCAAGGCACAAAATGAACTATTAAGAATACAACTTTATGATCAAATCTTGAAAACAACACCCTCCAAGCAACAAATATTGATGGCAGCTTATGATATCAAGGAGGACAAGATGATTTTTACTCATTTCAAGCCTAAAGTTCCACACCCCAAATCATCAGCATACTACATAAAGACAAACATGGAAGTCCTCTCCAAGGACATACATCCCATGGATCAAATTGAACTACATAAGAAAATAGGGGAAATGGTTTATGCCACACTTGCAGACAAGGCCATGCTGGCCCATTAGTTAAAAGAATCATTGAAAAATACAAATACTCAATTAGATCTGGAAATGATGTCCTCTACTGCCAAGGATAACCAAATAAAAACGTTGGAGGACATTATTGTTGATCTAGGACATGATCCTAAGGATCCAAAGAGTATCAAGGCCCTTATGAAGAAGAAGGAGGATGATATTGTTGCACTCAGAAAACACGCAAAACTGCTTACAACCATTCACCCTCAAACTGCAGAACTTGTACAAGAAAAACAGGTTGATGAGACCATGGATCTGCTTCTAAAGATGAATCAAAGAATACTACAAATGGAGGCAGAATTGGAGAAAGCCTTGCAAGATAAATGAGGGGAGTCAACCTCCCAACCACCTCAAACATCTACAACTCTTGACCCTGCTCCTCATACACAAACAGCAGCAGCCCCTCCTGCCATTCCAGCACCTACAACAGCTACATCAACTACAGATGCTACAGCAACAACAACAGTAGCACCAGAATCTAGTATGAGTATGGAGGACCTAATGAAAGATGTCAAGGAGCTTGAAATTTAGGTGACAGAGGTAAAAGAGGCCAAAGAAAGGTTGGCCAAACTAGAGGCTAGTTATGACAGGTCCAAAATGACAGTGGCCTAGAAGCAAAGGGAAATAAAAGCCCTAGAGACCAGAGTGAAGGCCTTAGAAAAAGAACTATCTCTAAACAAAACTCTGGCTGAGATCAAAAATATTTTGTGGGCCAAAATTGGCCAATCAATCAATGACCAATGGCGATCAATACATGTTATACATGAGAAAATTGAGTTAATAGGCATGGATCAATTTGAAATTCAGAAGGCCAGAGCAGCATTGGGGATTATGCCTAAGCAGGCCAACAAGATGATTCATTTCCTTAACACTCACACCAAGGAAGAATTAGCAGCACTGGACATACACAGTCAAACAGACACTATCCTAACAGCAAAGAAAGTGCTGACCTTGAGAAATTTCACACAGACTCTGGAAAGGAAATGTTAGGAGATGCATGCAGAAGTAAATGATTTCAGGACAAAAATAACAGCATTACAAAGCAGAGGATTACCCAGCCTACTGACTGGTAGTGGAAAACTGTTGTCCTGTGAGCAATACACCACCAGAATCAACAATTATGTTGAAAATCAAATTACAACATCTACCAGCTCCATAGAAGAAGCAGGACCTCCCTCTGGGCAATCTCTATATGATAAATTAGAGAATCTATTTTTTATTGAGCATGAGATTAATCATCTGTTTGAAGTGCCTCCAAATTTCTATAGATATACTGAAGCAGATGAAACACTCATAAAGATAAGGAGGCATCAGCTCCCTCCAGTTGATTGGTGGCAAGCAATGCTGGAAGTATTACCCAGGTAATTTTGGTCTACTCTTCCTTTTGTTAGCTTCAGATCTCAGTCACAGTACAGGTCAGCAAAGAATCAAACACACAGGTACTACAGAAAGCATCAAGGTAGTGACTCAACAAAGCACTAAGACAACATGCTCAGCAAACGCAGATTAAAGATGCAGCTATAGCCAACTTTGTTGATCCAAAAAGTCAAAACTTGTCTGACAAAATACAGCAGCCACACCAATATTAATTGCTGCAGTTATTTCCTTCATTTACTTCTTTGACAGAGTTGGTGATGTAATTATTACACAATGACTCATCATCTAGATATTTTATCTCCTAGTTTTGTATATATATCCCCCCATAGAATGTATTGGGGGTCGGTTTTGGTGAATCTCTCTCTGAAGAGCTGCATTGTATATCTTAGACTTTTTGATAATATAAATTGCTGGTGAAGTTCCTGGTCTCTGTACTGTCTGAAGGTGGAAATGAAGGATTTTGATATGCTACAGAATTCCTGTGTCACTTAATGGAACAATAAGTTACTCTGAACTATGTTTTGTTTTTCTGTGTATGCATAAATTTCACATATGTTTCATGATCATAGCAACAGGGAAAAATAATAGCTTAGGACTTGTTTAAATACACCCTCTGCTCAATATCTGTTACTTAATATGTTTTCTTCAGAATTAGCCATGGATATGAATTCTTAATTGCTCATATTTAAAATAAATTTTATCATAGTGAATACTGTTTAGGAATTCTTAAATGCTCTTAAACAATATTCCCACTTTCTCCCCCAATTAGCATAGTGAAATATTCTTGACTGCCTTTCACTCACTGATCTCATGCTTTCATAACCCAAATTTGAATAATTGTTCCACAAATGCCTATCTAGCTTTGCAGCAATACCCTTCCCTCAAAGAAATACTTCAGCAGTACACCATCATGAGCTCCATTGCCCAATGGTTCAGACTGCTCTGTAATCTGCACACCAACCTTGTTTGAATTCACCACCCAACCAAAATCTAAAACAAAATCAGTGCACCATAACTAGCCTAAAATCACCCACAATAATGCTAAATTATAAAGAGAGAGCCCTTTCTAGTTTCAGGTAGGCTAGGACCTGTAACTAAAAGACTAGTTAGTGGTTACCTCGGCCGTATTCCCTATAGGAAGCAGGGAGCAACCTGAGTGCTAACACCTAGCTTGCATAAAAAAAGGTTGCGGATCAAAGTTTCGAATGGGGAAAGCTCTCTAAAAAATGAACCTATCAATGAGACATCCTTATTATACGACTGGCATGAGAAGTTTTACGCAAAGTTCAAGCTCGTTAAAAAATAAACCTAGCAATGAGCATATGTTCCCCCGTAGTTTAAGCTCATTAAAAAATAAACCCATCTGTTGGTAAATAACCATTGTGATCATACAATCATCAGCCTTTGAGCCTTGGTCGCATTCTTACCATCGCCTCCACTCTTTTCTAGCTGATCATACGCTTCCATTTGATTGTTTACCCCTTTTGAGGAACAACTACGACGAGTGATTCTATTAGCCATATTCTTTACACTGTCATGATTGAAAAGTTCCAAACCTTACTTGGAACTAGCTGCCATCTGAAAACATCACTCGTTCCTCAAAAAACGAGTCTCCTTTAAGCTCTTTTCATCTGACTCGTAAAATATGAAAAGATTGCTGAGCAATTGGCCCCTCTAGCTCGTTAAAGTGATTGGAAGTGCCATCCCTCCTCTAGATTTTAATATTTCTGGACCTGAGGGATCATTACACAAAAATATCAAGTGCTTGTCTTGTCCGGCTCATTAAAACTATCGAAAAGTCATCCCTTTCGTATTATTTTATACATTTTCGGACTTAAGGGATTATATTATGAAAAATGATTATTTGAGTTCCTTTCCATCTCTTTTCAGACTCTCTAAAATTGAAAAGGACTGAGTTATCTTTGATGTTAAACTCATTAAAACAATAGCGACAAACGTTTCCATGCAGATAAGAGCGAGTTTCATTGTTGCTAAGCTTGTTAAAACATAGAGATGGATTTGCCTGAAGGGAAAATTATAGAACAAGCATATGTTATCCTCCTCAAGCTCGACAAAAATAAAGAGGTACTGGTCAACAATGACTGGGGAAAAATTGGGAAGAAAACTTGAAGAAACTTTATTGGTAGCAGGTCACTCTTGAACATGACACTTTCACTCCATCACCATGATTAAGTCAGGTTGGGTTATTCCATTCACCGGTCATATCACCATTGGTCCTCCATACCATCCATTTTTGGGTTAGCGCTACCAATCCATTTTAGTTTCACCGATATGTTCAAGAGAAGTCGCTCAGAGAATTCACCAACCCAGCTTACATCTCATCTGCTATAATACCTTCACGCTTCATTCTTTCATGACTGCCACCCTGAACCCTGTATCATCAGATTGTTTTCATCTCTACAAAATCATTTGCTCTGTCTCATGTCATAGATGTGGGATTCATTAAGGCCCTCCTATGACAGGTCACTTCTTGTCGACATTAGCTCATTATCCAAGAAGTTGACTTAGGAACAACCCTTTCAGTACTTTGAAGCTTGCATGCATCAATGGTAGGTTTCTCACTTCTGGCAACATGTTTACATCAATGGCCTTC